>OY744504.1:1263282-1533282 GCA_963556185.1 Pseudopediastrum boryanum
AGACTGTGCCACCCACTAGGAACCTTCATGTGCGGCTCCTCCACAACAGATCTACAACACACCAATCAAACAACATTGGCGGCCGGCCTTGATCACTTTGGCCTACGTACCATTTGTGATGGCTTTGTTTGGAGGGAACTCTGCAGTATCCAGCTGAGTGCATGTGAAGCGGCACTGGGAAGAATTAGACAGGGCCAGGGCCTGTCCAACTGGGTCTTTGCAGGCAGGGAAAGGGGCCTGGCAGCCAACCTTAAGAGCATTGACTGTGGTATTTGTCCTGTACCTGCGTACACAGTCGAAAGCAGCACATGTGGCCAAAGGGGAGCTGCAGAAAATGTATTCGTGAAAGGGATGCTGCAGAACATGCAATGGACCAAGACCAATCCATGCCATTAGAAGCCGAGTAAGTAGGGGGAGTTTGTAACGGTGCTGAACCCTGTCGTGGTAGTAGTACAGGGGCGCTGTACTAGCGTCATGCGCGTTTTGACGCCTCGTTCTTGCGACCGTTACAGAGTTCATAACAAGGAAAGGGGGCGCATAACGGAATGAATACAGCTTGAGCAACCCGGAGCGCATCTTAGTTTGGATTATGTTGCAGAGAAGCACAAGAGCTCACCAGAAACCAAATTGTAGGCGGCCTTTGGCAGCATGAAGATCTGCACATGATGGCCTAATGGCCTAGTGTAACTTGGGGCACAGGCCACAGATGTCTGATGGGGCCTGGCTCTGAAAGGCCAGTACAGTGTTTCACGGTAATGCTAGTGTCCTAACCCTCTGCACCAGTGATACGCACTAATCCCACATTTTAGTACTGCGTCCTGCTGCTGCTGCTAGGCCGCCCTACTAGTGAGCCCCAAGGACACCATCGCACCATCCCAAGATCTGTCACCTGAGCAGGTGGTGCAGAAATGAGCAATCCTACGTATGCTGTTCGATACAGTCCTTTGTGAAGCACAAGCAAAGGGGCTCGCTACCATCAATCCATTAATGGAAAATGCAAGACCAGCTATGCCAACGTCCACACAAACTCAGCCCATGAACAAGAGGTTCCTAATCACCATCACCAAGCCACGCAACTAAGAGAACATACAGTGCATGCCCAACCATTGAGTATGGCATGTAGTCCTCCTGGGTACGCTACCGCTCGTCCGGATAAACCCCCCCATGTAAGCAATGATCTTACCCTGTAAGTGTGACCTTCAATGTTATTGGGTCTTGCACATATGTCTGGTCCCTGAACTCTTGCTTCACACAGGTAGAACAGCAACTGCAGGAGAGCACAGAATACCTCGTTAGCAAACAGTCATGCCCACTTTTGATGCCACCTAGTAGTTGGCTTCCAGCTCAAGCAGCCATTCAATAAAGATGAAGATAGAGATACTGCTGCTTACATCTGAGAGCGGGTTGTACAAGTTTTTATCCATTTTGCCACTCTGTAACAGCTTGAGGTGCAGGGCCTATGGCACTGTTAAGACTATAAACTTGAAGTGGAGTAAAAAAAGATGAACTAGACTACATGCTTCCACCCAACACAGCAAAGTCCACAGATGCTGGATGCAGCACTGCGCACAGCCTGAAGCATGCTGGAAGTGCAACAGCCCAATCCTCTGATAACAGTAACAGGAGAGAAAAAGCCTTTCAACTGTGGATTTAGGCTTTTATCATGCACAAAAGAAACACACTGTAACATACTATGAGTTCAGGGTTTATTATTTAGGGTTTCCCTTGACAGTCATCAGCAGCAAAGGACAGCGAGCTCCAAGCAAGTGAGCATTTCAGGGCCATTATTCTCAACGGCTGCATGTAGGACGGAGACAATGGGATCAATGCAGCAATGCACATGAAACTTTGTTTGTAGTCAGATACTGACAACGCCGTTGCTCAGAGGCCCCATTACATGATTGAAAAGGAGGGCACGCAAGGGTTTTAGGGTTTACTATATAGGGTGTAGGGTTGTATGATCTGCTCACCAGTCTCCCCCATCATAGCTACAGACCAGGGTATTAAGAGGTCCGTAATTACAGAACCCGTTGCCTCTTTGCTGCTTGAAATAGTCATAGCTTTGTCTCTGGGGAATGATCTGGCGGGCCTTCAGTATCTGTGGGCAACAGGCAAAAAAGCAAACACAAAAAGTTCAAAGGTAGAAGGGATCTGTTCTCGTAAGGAATTCCATCTCATAAGGCTGCTTTGTTCCGTTCCAGCACTGCGTGACAGAACCCTGCTTGTCTCCTCCTCACTACCCCTGCTTTTACCCGCATGCAAACTGAAAGCAGGGTTATGGGTGGACAGCCAGCTTGCAAGGGACCAGTACACGCACAAGATGGTCAAATATAGGACAATGCTTCTGAGAAAGTGGCAGTGCACAATGGATGATCTTTGTGCAAGTATATTCAGTATGTAACATCTATGCCTACTTACAGGATGCCTTGACTATTTAACCAGGGTATGTATGTTAACATTGCCATGCTAGTTGAGTAGGATCCAAGCCCTGCCCAAGTCTTTCCTTGCACAGCTAAAGCACCTCCATCAGTTTGCAAGCAGAGCAGTTTAGAAGAGCAATCTTCGTCCAGCAGCAGGCAGCTAGATTTGCCGTGTCGCAGCCACACAAAAGCAACCAAAGCAACCAAAGCAAAGCAACCACATGCACCAGCCTTGGGTAGGTTAACTTACACTGAACAGCTCCCTGCAGCTCCTGGCCAGGGTTGGTACTGTCTGTAACAACCTGCGACCACTGCTGGCATCATCAGCTGTCACATCCTCCATATCCAGTCCATTCAGTACCACATCACCATCAGACATGACCTGCACAGAGCGTACATGTCCAAAGATTCACGATATATAGGAGTGGGGGTATGGAAGCATATAGTACCTATTTACATGCCTTCTCATTGCAAGTGAGTATGAATCAGCAGTAAAGACAGGCTGCAACGTGTATGTTGATTCTTATGTGATATGTGCCAGGCATGGTTGGTGGTGATTGAAACGCCGCAGCATGACTTCTCTGCAAACAGGCCAAATATCGAATCTTCCAGAGCCGTGTAGATTGAATGGTGCAAAGCAGTCCTTTTTCAGTCCTATGATATGTTCCTCATGCCCTTTTGTGTAGTGTCTTCAAGGCAGCCCCCTACTAGTGTCCCTTTGTTTAAGGCCTGACTTTTCTGCAAAATGGCCCCATCCCATCCTCTTTGGTTTGCTCTCTCCCCGGGCCCACATCAGATCATAAGATTCCTTCATGAGGCTTTACACTTAGCTCATCCTTGACTCTAATATGGTCCGTACCTGCACACCTAGTAATTCACATGCACATTCCAACCTTTGCCATGCCTCCCACCCACATACAATTCAAATGTCAACAGGTACAAAACGCCGCTCCCTCAACCCACCCATGCGGAAGGGCTACACAAAGCCCTTCTGGCGTACTTCTACTTCTCCAACAAGATGATTACCATCCCTGAAACCATTCACTGAGCTCATCCTTCAGGCCCTTGCCTATACCTATAATGCACGCCTGATGAGGCATAAACTAGCAGAACATTTAGCAACGATGGCAAGAGGTAGGGCTGCTAGATTGGCAATCTTTGCCGCGTCAGTCTCCCGCCTGTTTCTTACACCTGTAACCAACTTCCAAATGGCTCCAAAGACCATGCTTACTCACCTGTGCCGTGCCTTGCCCCGCCCCCTGGCTAGTAGTTGGTGCATCTGTCTGACAGCGCCTGGTGTTTGCTGCACTTGCTGTGCAGAAGGGCATGTCCACTAGGGAATCATAGTCAATGTTGGCAGCAGGAACACACTGTGTGGAGGCCTTGGCCCCAAGTTCAATCGACACGAAGCCATCAGGGCAACTGACGGGGTTGACGCTCCTGATAATTCCATGGAGAGCAGGCAGTACAAGGTCCCGATGAGAGGATGCAGTACAAGGTGTCAGTAACAGCAGCCAGTATAAGTGACGTCACAACAAGAGCAGGCAGTACAAGGTCCCGATGAGAGCATGCGGTACAAGGTGTCAGTAACAGCAGCCAGTATAAGTGATGTCACAACAAGAGGAGGCAGTACAAGGTCCTAATGAGAGGAGGCAGTACAAGTCCTAATGAGAGCAGGCAGTACAAGGTCCTAATGAGAGGAGGCAGTACAAGGTCTTAATGAGAGGAGGCAGCACAAGGTCCTAATGAGAGCAGGCAGTACAAAGTGCCAATGAGAGCAGACAGTACAAGGTTCCAATAAGGAATCGGACTGGTTGAGTCATCCTCTGGGAAGGTGGCCTGCACTAAGGAGGCCTACTTCGTTATTAGTATGCAACAAACGGTGTATGCGTAGATGTAACCGTCATGTGACCAGGACAAGGTCCCAAGGACAAGCCATGATGTGAACTACTACAAAAGCTTGTTGTGCCAGACCGTTTGCTGTCATGGATTCACATTCAGGGATTACTTGGCATGTTGAACCAGACCTGACAGCGCTATACTAGCAAGCATGTCTCCACCCCAAGAAGTGACAAGAGGTCCACTGGCCCGGCTGAAATGCATATCCCCAGAGTCATGCCAGAAAGACACATCCACAGAAATGCGCCTTGTTGTCCTTTGAAACCAAGCAGAGTCAGAGTTTAGTTTACTTGCTGCTACACCCCTCATGCCAGCTCTTGCTTCAGCCAATCATTCCTCCATCATGAAAAAGGGGAGTTTACTGAGGTTAAGGCCGCTATTGTTGTGGAAGCAAGCACAAGGCAGCTCACCCTTGGGGGCAGTAGAAACCAATGGCACATGCCAAGCATGCAGTTGACTGCAGGCCACTGGCGTAGGTCCCAGCATTACAAGGGGTGCACTGCGCTGCCCCTTCTGTTGGGGCAAAGGTACCAGCTGGACATGGCTTGCAGCGGTCCTCAACAGCACCTCGGTAGAAACTGTAATACATGCACCACTTGATACATTAAGGGATCGCAGAGTAAAAGAACAGATCTGCAGACCATGTGGCTTGGGCAATCATGCAGTCAATTGTTTGATGGTGTCCTAGGGGGACAGATCAACAATGGCTCTAAACAACTTGTGATCAGCTGCAACATGATCATCTTCTTGAGGACCCATTAGAGAGCTGCAAGGGCCATAATACAGGATGGCCCGAATGCAATGTCCAATTAGGACTATGATTACATCTCAAACGTCTCTGCTGATATGCAGGGGATTTGGAGCCAGTGTACAATTCCATGCACTTCTAATGCCGTTGCCCAATGACAGCGACTACACGGCTACAGGGTACTGGGTAAGAGGTGCAATAGTCTCCAATATATAACAGTGGATTGGGTCTAGAGTGTGGACTGACAACGGGGGATATGTTTAAGGTAAGGCCCAAGGATCTGGAAGCCTGATAGGGGTGCGCTGAAGGTGGAGAAAGCAGCAACACCCTGCTAGCCCTTATGTTGTGGTCTTGCACTATAATCTCAAGCTGTCCTGTGCCTCATGGTCTGGGACCCAAGCGTACTGATAAAGACTAGGAGGATAACTTGACTCACCCCAAGGGACAAGGGTGGCATTGTCCTATCCCAGATGCAATGAGCACCAGATTGGGATCTGCATGAGATTCATTGGAGGACACCTCATACGCAAAATAACCTGCAGCAGCAGCAGCAGCAGGGGGACAACAAAGAAATGTGTTCATAAGCTGGGGCGGATTGGTTCGTCAGCTTACATGTGCATACTGCATAGTGCAGATAACATGAGCATGAAAATCAGAATTGGACAGTCCAATGGCTGCCGCATATTCCAAAGTGCTACCAATGGAGTTTCAGAGGTGCAGAGACTGTTTTCAACAGTAAGAAAACAAATATGCCGCCGCGGCTCCTATTGGTGCCGACTGGAATACGTATGTTCTGCCCTCCACCCTGCACCAAACCCCAATCCCTTTCAGTGAAGGCTTAACTATTCAACTTTCGGTCCTGCCCTCCATCCTCTGCTAAACCCTAATCAGGCCGTGCCCTGAATTCTAAACCCTAAACCCTAATCAGGTCGTGCCCTGAACTCTAAACCCTAAAACCTAATCAAGTCGTGCCCTGAACTCTAAACCCTAAACCGTAGAAAGCCCTGGCTGGGACTACTACCTGGCCTGCGGTCCAGCCTGCCCTGAACCAAAACCCTTACTCGTCCTGATTGGAATTTTCCATGTTTAGGCCCCTGCTGTCCACCCCACCCTAAACCCTAATTGGTCCTGGGTGGCATATATTACCTGGCTCGCAGTCCAAGCAGACCGTTTCATTGAGAGGCCTCTTCTGGTTGACCTCACAAGGCAGGCATGCAGAGTTCCCTCCCACATCCACTTCCCCCACACCACAAGGCTGACAGGAGGCGAAACCAGTTTGAGCAAAGGTGGCAGGGGGACAGGGGGTGCAAGCTAACCGGTCACTGGTAGGCACTGAACCAATAGGGCAGGGGGTGCAGGCCTGGTCATCATAGGAGGCCCTGTGCAAGAGGAATGGGTTTAACAATATAGTTTATATTAGTTATAACTCATCATCATAATTCTACCCAAATGGGCAGGGGAGGCAACCTGGCCATGACAGGTGGCCCTGTGCAAGAGGAAAACAAGAAAAAAGTTTTCAAGAAATATCATCATTAAACATGGTTCCCTCACTGGTATGATAGACACGATGATTGCCTATCCAATGATTGTACCTGCCATGAGTTGAAGGCGCTAAACGATCGGCTGGGGCCCGGTACGCAGGTCCAAATCTGGGTAGTAGGTGCCTAGATGTCGAGCACTGCTTACCAGAAATCTAAATGAGATACGCTACAGGCAATATGCTTGCAACAAAGTTCGCTCTGATGTCAGTCGGCGGACAAGCATAATGCAGGCGACCAGAAGAGCCCACATCACAAACAGGATCCATGCCAAAGACCGGTAACTAGGCATGGAAAAGGTTGGGGCAAAAATGCACGGATGCCTAGTGTCATCCCAAACAAGGTGAGGGGCGGGACCTATGGACCCTTTGCTAGTATGATATCAAATAATCTAATATACACTGAATTGTTTGACCCCTGACATCCACATCGCTGCCGTGCTGACCTGAACTGGCCCTTGGGGCATGGCATACATGCTGCTGTTCCATTTCCATCCTGTCCCAGATCACTGAGATAACCAGGGGGGCACACACAGGTGAAGAACACCCGCAGGCCAACAGCATTGCTGGGGTCAATCAGGTCTTGGAGGATCACGGTCTTGGCAGCATCTTGGTCAATGATCTACAACAGCAGCAGCAGGTAAGAGCAGCAGCAGCAGCATTCACACTGTTCCCAGTCAGATTGATGTATCCCAACTCCTTAACTTGCACAAACTGAGGTCTCATACTCAACTGTTCAACAGTGAGAGTCCCGTGACTCTGCAAAACTGGTTTACCCCTACACCTTAAGGCACCAAAGTGTAACTATGCAGAATGCGCCAGACTGCTAGGTGACAATAATTGACTTCTGTCCCTTTCAGCAGTGCTTTAAATGCATTAAGAAGTGGCCATGCTGGCAAAATGAGTATGGAAGCAAACCATTAGCAGCAGTCTTGAAATGGCAGGGCCTGCAGAAAGCATATGTAACAGTACCACCTCACAAACAAGAAGTCGATGCCGTAATATGCCCTTGATCCCAGGCAAACTTGCACCAATCATCTATTAACCTCAGCATGCATCTTCTCAACAGTAAGAGTCCCGAAAGTTTGCAGAGCTACTCAAACCACAGTGGTCTCTGCAATATGGTACTAGAATTGCAAAAAGGTAGACATGTTTGAAAAAGTGAAAGACAGAGAATTATAGATCAACTCTCTTAATTTTTTTTGGTTTATGAAGGAAACAGTCTGATGGCACGTACCGAATTTGCGAGTGGTAGCATGTCTGTCTTGCTTATGGTGCAACTGCTGTAGCCACTGCCACCTCCATTCTGTGAAGTACACAATCTCCTGACCCCTGGTACCACTGATGCCAGATCAAAGCTGTAACCCATGGACGCTTCTATGACCTGTCATGGATCAGAAAGAAGCAGGGCAGGGATGAGCATGAAGACAGCACTGGAGGATAGCTTTGGAAGTATTGAGCAATAAATAAATTATGGACAGTTGCTTTTGGTTGAAAATAATCTTCCTGCTGCTTTGAAGCCTGCCAGATAGAAGCAGGGCAGGCGAGGGTAAAAAAGAAAGGAGTGACAAGTCTCAACTGGTGTTACATGTCTGTGGTTCAATCGTTTTCTATCACCTGTCATGGATTAGAATGAAGCAGGGCAATGATGAGCTTTGGACATTGCATTGACAAGTCTCTATCCTTGATTTTCAATGAGTATTTCTGGTTTGCAGCCTATCAGAACAAATCATGAGCAAAGAGTCTCTCTTGGACTTGAATGTACCAGCCATTCTTGCACCCTTTTCATCTTAACATACATTCTCAACAGGTCGGTTTGCCCTACCATAATCAGTTTCATACCTCACTAACTCCATTTTTCAAAGGTGTAAAGGTTGTTACCCACTCTCAGGTACCGATGTTTGCTGTAGTGCTGACCCACACAGTCCACGAATTGCTGGTTGCATTCGTTACATTACGTTCTAAACCCTAGCCACTGCCCTGAATGAATAGATGTCTCACCGGCAGAACCTCTTGTACACCCTTTGCTCTAAACCCTAGCCAGTGTACATTTAGCCCTAACCCCTAGCAGTCTCACCTGCACCATGGCCCCTTGCACACCCTAGCCCTACCCCCTAGCCACTGCAGGTTGAACCCTAAACCCAAGAGGTCCCACCTGCGCCATTGCCTCTTGTACACCCTACGCTCTACCCCCCTCTACCCCTTATAGGCTAAACCCTAAAACATATGGTCTAAACCATGTACCCTAGTGGTCTCACCTGCACCATTGCTCCTTGTACCCCCAACCCCCCACAGTCCATGTTGAGCTGGTTAGGTTTCCTGCCACTGTTGTGCCACAGGAACTTCCAGAACTTGGTGGAGGTGCTCCGGCCAGTGCAGGCATAAGCCATGGAACCAACCTGCATACGCAAATACAGCAAATCCAGCAATAATTAGACCCAGAGAAAGAATTACGGCATAGTGTGCTGCAGTGCATGCTATGCGGCCTGGGTCAGTGTACCTGAGTGCAGGTATAGGCCATGGAATGACGGAACCAACCTGCAAGTACAGCAAACCCAGTCTTCACAGCAACATCTATATCCAGAGACCAACAGAGTTACGTTATTGTTTGGCGCAGTGCATGCTATGAAGCCTCAGTCAGTGTATCTGAGTGCAACCTGCAGACAGCAAAGCCAGCAACAGGTCTCAGCCACATGTAAATGGAGCGTAGCTTAGGCTGACTTGAAATTCACACACATGGGAAAACATCATGTACAGACAGTTTTCTTCCTGCCATACATGGGAGGGATCTGCAACCGTTTGGATCCATTAAGTGCAAGTATCAGCCATAAATTGTAATCAGGATTACGGATTCATGGCACAACTTACCTGGCATGGCATGGCCTGTGCGCATTTGGGATCTGATGACGGGCCAGATGCCGCCGAAACCAGTTACCCCTACTCAATGTAGGCTTATGACAAAAATGTTATGAGAATTGCTACTCACCTGGCATGGCATAGCTGCTGTGATGTTCCACTCCTCCTTCCCTTGGTTAGCCAGTAGCACAGGCGCTGGTCCTGCTACGCAGCTTTTATACATGGAGTTGTACTGGGAGATGTATTCACGGGCTACAACTGCTTGATCCAGGGAGGTGGAGGAGGAACTGGTGTCGTTGGACACAAAGGTACGCAGCTTCTGCATACATTGAGAAATACATCACTTGGGGTTTTGCCATTGAAGTAGGGATCCAAGATCCTATTAGCTAGGAGGGGCCAGCACCGGCTGTTGCAGTGTGGGCATATAGAGATGTCTTCACTCAGGCCAACCGGCAGAAGGTACTGGAGTACCGTACACCCACAAGGACTAAGCGCCCCTACACGTACCAACCAACAGTAGCAGCTAGGTTTAACGACCTAACACACCCAACAAGCAGTCCAGGAATAGGATGACAACTTACCGCAGGAAGGCTGTTGAAAATCTGGCAGTTATCCACAGGCACACACTTCCTGTTCAAGTAGATGCTCCTGAAAGAGGTTGAGCTCATGTAATCAGCATAGCTGAAGAAACTGCTGGGGTTGGGGCTGCTGTCTGTGTCGCTGCACACAGGTGGGTCAAAGCTGTTGCAGTTGATGGCCAGCTGCAGCAGGAGGTAAAAACAAGTCAATGCAGCCCCATTTAGGGTTTAGGGTGTACCCTAAACCCTAACCACATACATTTATCTAGGTTCCAACGAACATTTAGAAAGCAGTTATGTGTGATGCTGAGACCATTCTGACAGTGGTCCTTGCACATATGGCTTTCACTCAGGAACTCAGGGGCATGGTATTGAGCATAGCTTTTGAGTCCCTACTGGACCCATGTCCAAACCCTACTAAACCCATGTCCACCTAACTCCTGAGCGGTCGAGGTTTACATACAATGAATGCTGGCAAAAGCATGACTGAAGAACGGGACTATAGTCTGGACATATCAAGAGTTTCTCATGTGTTAGCCCAATGTGGAACTGTATTCTTTCACTGCTTGGGGTTCTCACTGGACCTGCATTTGCATCTGGGTAGGTGGCGTCAAGTAGTGCATGCATCAGCAAGAGGCCAGGCAGAGTGGGGGAATACATATTGCTGGCAGAGATGACCACTGCATTCTCTAGCAGGCAGCAGCGGCAACTAAAACCCTGCTGTCATGGCAGCTAGGCCGGATGTCAGAGGACTCTGGCTTATGGTGCATGCAACTGCAACCCTGCAGGCTGCCTAGTTGCCCTCTGCTCTGCACTCTGCTTGAGGGCAGAATCATCTAGCATCGCTGACGTCGCTAAGATGCACAAAGGCACATGCAAACACTAAACCCTAAACTAGCCTGCACTGGTGTTGCCTTGGGTCTTCCAGCCAACCACTGTGTTATATTCTGGCAATTAAACACCATTTTATAGTATTATTTAACTCTATTCAACTACCCTGCCTATCCTCGAGGTCAATGGTGCAGTTTACTGTGAGCAAAAGGAGGAGCCCTGCCCCAGACAGTTTGCTGACCACTTTGTAGTGTCCCAACGATAAGCAGATGACTTGTCTGAATGCACAACTACTGGTAGTCACACCACATTCCATTTAGGATTGAGGTTTAGGATGTAGGGTTTAGGCAGGCAAACCCCTAAACCCTCGTAGCAAGCACAACTACTAGCCACACTCACCTTCCGTTTTATGTAAACATCAAGGATTTCAGTGCCTACATAGGCTTGTTGAAGGACTTTACTGTTGCCATCTGCCTTACTGAAGATGATGTCCTTTAGTGATTTCATCTCACTCTCTGGTTGCCCATTTTCCAGTGCTGCAATATCTCCCGAGGAAGACACCACGTCATTGTAGCAGTACTGCGGCAGACACGAAAACCATTTGCTATAAAATGTAGATATACCAAATTGAGGAAAACTACGAGAAAGGCACGACATCGACGATATGGGAATGATCAGAGTCATCTGAAAAAGACAAATTTGAGATAATAGGCAACAGCACGGAGGAGACGTCGTCCTGCATATGGGGTTAAAATAATGCCGTTTAGGAGAAGCAGAGGCAAACAGGGGATGGACAGAATCCCGAATTCAGCAAAGCCAACGGCCATTCGGTGCTTGTGTGTCTGCCAAGTAACTCTGTCTTTCTGTGTTCTTACCGTTGCGAAGGGCCAGATGGTGACATTCACAGAGTAATCATCCGTCCAACATCTCTTGTAACATTGGACGTTGTAACCAACCTCTTTGCATATCGTTGGGTTTACGTAGTCGTCTTCAACGCAATAGTCGCACCTGTGTACGTACACAAGCATCAAAGTGAGAAGAATAAATAAAGACTAGACATATGTCAATTGCTGTGTGTTTTCTAGGCCCGAATTTTGCCCACGGCTGCATGTGGACAGACTGTAAGTGTAAGTGTAGACAGACGTCAGCCTCATAACAAGCCAGTAGTATAAGCAAGCAGTGCAGTGAACATGGAGCAAATAATCATACTTGCACACCTTCAGAAATGCGTGCACATGCACCAGGGGACTAACTCCTGACTGCTCGAAACTGACGGCTTGGATGTGCTCAATAGGGTCTAGTATAGAACAGGGGTACAATAAGAGTTGCTGCTAGTACTACTGGCATGTACAGGCTGCCACATACGGCTGTCACTGCAAAACCATCTCCATAATTACATTACTTGATCTTCATTAGAGCTTCGTTATTACGAGATCTTCATTAGAGCTTCATTATCATGCGATCTTCATTAGAGCTCTTCCTGTGTCTGACCGGGGTTAAGTCTGGAATTCAGGCCCAGTGGGACTTTAAGGCCATGGCCTTGCACTCACCCAACGCAAAAGCCAGCATTTGTAAAGATATCGCAGCTAGCAAGGTGCGCAATGCCACAGCGGTAAACTGATCCCCTAACAAGAGCCTGGAACCTGCACACACCACATGAGATGTAGGCACCAGTGGTATCAGCTAAAACCAGGGTTGAGAATCCGTGTGTTTCTGGGCATGTCCTGCCATTGGCATAGCTCGTACGTAAGACACCTTATGTTCATTGATTGATGATTACAAATCTTGAGCATCCTGAAAAACAAGGCATTCATCCCTTGGTGTGACAAAAACTGTATGTAGTCAGCAGGAAGTGCAACAAGGATCTGACCACCATTACAAATGGGTTGTTGTGGTGCATGTAGCCATCTGATATCAATCATAGGGAACAGTCATTATACTTGGGGTGTTTTGTTGCAAGTCCTACACACTTCAACTGCCACACCCGTCAGCATTGAAGGAAAGACTCATGATATCTGCCACACCCTCCATGATCAGCTTTCTCTTATTCGACTGGTTCTGCGTCAGCATGGATTTAAACCCTCCATAGCGCATTCTATCTGGGTATCTGGGTAATACTCTGTTTAATCAGCCCTCCACTCAGTTTAGCTGCCACACCCTCATGTATCAGCTTGCCCCCATACTTGATTGAGTTCTGCAGCAGCACAAAACCCTGCTTATTCGGATTTTATCTGCGGAAAACACTGCATAATGCCCTACACTTTATATCTGCCAGACCCTTGTTAGCGCACTATCAACTTCAATTCCCTTACTTGATAGGTTCTGCAGTAGCACTAAACCCTGCTGCTGGTGGGCAAGGTAGCATCAAGGGGCAGGAGTTCCTGTTGCTGTAGGAAGACACCAGGGATGCCCCATATCCACTCCCCTCACTCAGGGTGGTCAGGTTGTTCAGGTCGATGTAATCAGCAGCCACAGCACCACCCTGCAAGAGAAAGCAAGTGAGCACCAAGAGAAATTATTTAGTCAACTCATGGTAAGGGATCCGTGTAATCATTGCACCAAGGGACCCCTCCCACAATCCCACGATGGAGGACAATACACGGCCTCCTCGCATAGATCTCTCTCTCTCTCTCTCTCTCTCTCTCTCTCCCTCTCTCTCTCTTCAGTCAACTGACTAAGCCCTGGCCCTATCATTGTTACTTTCTGTGGCATGCCATTCCAAAAGTGCATAGGCGCCGCACCTCAAGCTGTACAACAACAGCAAGGTAGAACATTGGCCCTAAGAATCTCTGCAGAGGGCTGCACCATTGTTGTTGCATATCTGGCAGGAGCTGGAAAGTGCAACTGCACTACTACCAGTGGCTAATCATGGCTAATCAAGACTAAACAGTGACCAACTAACATGAGAAGGTGAACACAACCCTCTCCTATAAACCCCAGGTCATGGAGGCTAATTCAGGCCATTCACTGCTTCATTGAGAAAGAGGCAAACCTCCGTAAATGCAAGGGTGGGGCAACGTCTATAGGAACGCTAGCCCGCCGTTGAGAATGCACTAGTAGTTCGTAACAGATCATATATGCCCAAAAAGGCAATGCCTCCAGTGGACTGCTTACGCGAGATAGGCAGCCCTCCAAACCCTAAACATATAATCCTAGACCGTGGATGCTAAACCCCATGCTGCTGCAATGTAAATATGCAAGCTTGGGCTGTTACTGGCTCACCTTGTTGCAGGCATATCTCCCTATACTTGGGTCCTTGCTAGCAAATATCATCCCGCACAGGTCATTCTTCTTCACATTGTTGGCCCTCCAATCGTCCACCAGGCATGGTTCAGGCATACCAACCTGATCAATGGTGATCACCTGCTGCAGTGGGCAAGACTGGGGGGAGGGTGGTGGTGGAACGTTTTTAGTACCCTAAATCCTAAACCCTAACCTTGTGATGCATCGGCTGCTGAAAGCCATACATATAGGAGAGAACATGTTATGCATACTTTGCTGATTGCGCTCATAAGAAAGCATCCATATTGTGTACTGTATACTGCCACCTATCTAGCCAAGTTATCCATTGTTGCAAAGTTGAAGCAAGCCTAAGGCATGCAAGCAGGGTAGGGGCCATTAAGAGGTAGTCAGCCAACGAGACAACCAATTACAGTGAGCAGCAGATTGTTGAAGTTCATGCCCAGATAGTGCCCAGACCCGAAATCCTAAACCCAGACAGTGCCCAGACCCTAAGCTTTAAACCCAAATACGGCCCAGGCCCTCAACCCAGTAACTTACCTGCAGGTAATCGGGTGACACGGCCTTGGACACATTGTTGAAGTTGATGCCCAAATAATTGATGTTGGCACTGGTTGCTGCAGGGTAATAGGGGAGATGGAGTATCCCGCTATCCACCACTGCACCAGAGGTAGGGGACTAGCAAGCAGCAACAAGGGAGCACATCCGTCTTACCATGACAGTTTGATCATATGCCATAGCAAAGGTGCAGGATCCCGCTATCAACCACTGCACCAGAGGTAGGGGACTAGCTGATGAGCAGCGAGGAGGCGGCACATCACTGTCAATGCTAAAACTGGTGATTTACAATAGCAAAGGTGCCATAGGCCCCGCATCTTTCGGCTGCAACAAACAGAGCGAGGTGAAACAAAAATGTGACTAAAAGACTGAGAGGGCATATCAGAGCAGTTGGAAAGGATGGCAGAATTGACATTGACAGTCGACCACAAATGGCTGCATGATACTGATCATAGGTGCATGGAACCAATGCTTTCAGCACTGGCTGACAGACCCTGCTTTTTTGTGCCATTGAGGAACTCTCCCCTGCTTTGATTACCTGTACCCAACCTCCAGAACCAATGAAGGGACACACCCATCCCGCCTCCATCCCCCCTCTCCCACAAAATGGGTGGGGAACGGAGGGGGAGGAGGGGGGAGGGAGGGTTGCAGGAGAGCCGGAGAGGAAGGGGGGAGGTATCTCCGCAAAGAGTGTCTGACTGCAAGCCAATTTCTGTCTACTCATTATGGCATGTCGTTGTGATGGTGCTGCGCCAGTGTCCGCCCCAGTGCCCAAGTCCAAGCTCTCAAAGCCTAATGTACAGCAGAGGGGCCCTTCTCTAACCTTTGCTGTACATGTGTCTTGCAAGAGATCACTTTAAATCATACTAACTATGGTTGGAACCACTAGTGAAGCCGTAGCCCTGAATCACAAACCCTAACTTGAATGCGAAATCCTCCAATGTTGTGCCCTCCAAGCCTTTGGCATTCTCACCTGTGCTAGCACCAGCGCTGGTATGAAGTTGAGCCTGGTCAAGTTTGACTCACAGAAGTAGTGCGCCTTGAAGTAAGAGGCAGGGGAGTTCCTGGGTACCATGGAAAGATGGAAAGACATTACCAAATACTACCAATTTGTCCACGGAAAAACTGATTTTTCTAGGAGCAAATAATGCATGATCATAACGAAACGTACATAAGGGTTGGTCTTATGCAGGATTGGGCTGGACAGGGGGCCAGCACAATACGTATCAAAGCGGCCGCTCAATGGATTTGATAATGCCTTAGCATCTAGAAGAGCACGCCTCCTGCAGTTACCAGCACTCAGGAGCAAGCAGCAGGGAGGCACCCAAACAGGATTGACATAGTATTATCATCTTGCAGGCATACCGACTAATGAACTCTGGGCCCCAGTCAGGGGCACACATGGACACAGGCCACAGACATCAGCAGCTGGTCGTCGGTTGCATTGCATTCAATGGATGGACGCATGCACACATGCAATGGAGTTGGGTTGTATGGGCAATTACCAACTGCCCAGCTGCTCCATCATCCTGGCTACAGTTGTAATCCCTTCACAGGTAAGAAAGATCATAATAGAAGATAGACCAGCCTACCATCCACCTACCTAAATGCAGGAATATAGGTGGTGTTCTGTTGAGTGCAGCAGTTCCCCCTCAGCCTCAGGAATGACACTGGGGGTGAGCAGGGGTAGTCAGCGCTGGTGGCGGTGGTGGTGTTGGTGCCACATGGGAACCTAAAAGACCCTGTCATGTCCACCTGACAGATCACATCATCTTGCAGGCACGTGAACTGAGCAGTAGTCACAACTGGAACCTGCAAATAAGAATGAGTCAGGGTTTAGAATCCAGGGCTTAGCATTGCAGGGTTTAGGGTTTAGAGCTGGGGAGTTTAAGGCCTGACTGATGTACAGTAGATCTCTGGGTTTTCAGCCTTCGGGTTCCATAATTGTGATTTATGTGGTGTGCTCTATCTTTCACTTAGTCCAGTAAATTAAGGTCATTCTAGCCAGCACAAGCCAGCCAACTTAGAGCTCTCTGTCGTACACAAAATTTGGCAGAAGAAAGGCTTGTTAAAAGGTCCTGGCAAGCCCAAAGCTTCACTGGCTATAACAAGCACACAACCTTTCTCCAGCTCCCCAAAGGCCATCCCTGCAGAGGTCGTGCTTTGCTTTGCTTCGTCCAGATGAGGCCCAAGCTGTGATATGGCAGCATGCTATTTTCCTATAACATATGTGGACACACACCATATCCAGGATGCTTAAAGATGCCCCCTCGCTCCGTCATGAGATGTCCGCAAACCCTAACCCTAAACCCCAGCCCAACCGAACCCCAACCCTTGACCCTGACCCTAATGTCCCCAGCTATGGGGTCCCGTAACTGCTACCCATGTCTTCCTCACCTCTCCTGCACTGCAATAGAACTGAGGCTCCTGATTGAAGTACCCCATGGCACTTTTACTCCCACCAATGTCAATGGGGCGACCATTGCACATTGTGATCTTATCCATGAGCGCAGTCACACTACAGGGGAGCAGCAGTGACACAGAGTTCCACAATCAGAATGGTACAGGCTGTGAATGTATCAGCAGCTGCGTTGTAGGCAAAGGCAAGCAGGATCCTAGGATTTCTAGGCATGTGATAAGTCTCTATCTGCTGACAGTAGCAGCCCTTCAATGGGAGTGTAGGGGGTTGGTTCAGAGGCATTGGATGCCCAGGCATTTCTGCACAGGGGTGTTACATACACAGGGGCGTTACAGAAGAAGGCTGGTGCAAAGATAGCACACTCCTGACATCTAAGCACTGCATTCATGTGTGATTGTAGTTTGCCTTTACTACATGAACGCCAGTCACAGTCCAGCAACTATGAACTGGCTCTAACGCCCAGAGGCTGGTGTGTATAAAGCATCAATTTGTTAACCATTATTTTATAAAAAGTAGCAAATCAATAGCCATAGGATGGGCAGAAGCCCACCCAGCCCTTCATTCCAACAGCAGAGCTTCAAATGTATTCGTACACAACGGCCCCTCCCTCAACACCACGCAAAAGGCCAATGAGTCCAAGCCCTTCTGGCATGGTCCCTAGCTCCCTCTCGCACCAGGTTATCCAAAGCAACAATGTTTTGCCGTACGAACATAGCAAAGCAAGGTTTTCGCTAGCCATAAGTTTGTACAAAGCAGCAACCTTCGATTCGCCTACAACATACTGTTCAAAGCCCACCGCAAAGACGACAAATGACATATGCCGCACTGATGAGCGACAAAGGCAAATAGAACCTTTGCTGCAGTCCCAGTCCGCCGACGTCAAGGGGAGCAGGGACGGTTCTAGCTCTAGACCTTGAATCCTGACCCTAAACACCTAAACCATATAACTCAAACCCTGGACCTTATGGTTCCTAGCCTGAACCTCGTCTGCAGAGGCGTCTTACTTGAAGTTAGGTATAGGTATACTGCCCAGCAGCTGTTGCAGCAGGTTAGGGCAGTTGATGTCAGGTGGTGCTGGTTCCCCCGTGATCTGACTGAGAGCGCAGTCCAGCACATGCTGTATGTCCTCAAACTTGTCCTTCAGATTCAGGAAGTCAAAGATGTCCGGGATGTCAAGAGAGTCCAGGAAGGCCTGCAGGTCTGATGAAGGAATGCAACAAACACAAGACTCTATAAATAAACCAATTCATCAAATTCAACCCCAAGACCAGCTATGCCAGCGGCCAAACAAACCCAGAGCAAATACTCTGTGGTAGAATTAGACCGGTACTGCCCATGCAATTGAAGTAACAAATCACTGTTGAAAAGATGACTGGCTCTGGCTACCCCTCAAATGCCGGCATGCATCAGTCTCTGTGGCCCAAAAGCAGCAGTCTTAGGCAATCCAACAGACTGGCGGCCTCAAACAATAATCAGGCACAACGTCGCCAGAAGGCAAAGGGGGGTCGATATGCTTCACGCCTGTATGTTTCCTTCCCTGCAAGGCACATTGACGCTTTACTTGGGAAAATAGCGCCAATGATCTCATTGACAATCCAAGCTTCCATCTCCTCTAGAGAAGGGAGGCCAGGGACCAACTTGCGCAACTCATCAAAAGCCTGCGAGAGCAGAAGCAAGGGCATGCAGCATGTAGTCAGACTTCTGGTCGATATTTTTTGAGATTATTCCTGATCTTTGTGATTCATTAGTAGTCAGCTTTAGAGAGCTCCCTGCCAAAAGGTTGAATCTCTAGGCCACTTCGCATCCTCATGGACTGGTTGAGTCATACTCTGGGAATGGGGTCATGACTAGGTAGGCCGGTACTTTCAGTGATTGAGTGTGCCGCCAGAAATGGTGTGTGCGTAGATGTCAGTGAACACGTAACATGCAGTATTACAATTGGAGGCAGATATTATGTTTGCAGCTCTGATGGGAAAAGGTTCCCATAGGTTGCTGGCGATCCTGGCTCTAGCTCCCATCTGGTCAAGCTGTGGTTTGATTTGGCTAGCAGGTATCTCTACTAGCATGTCTAGCTGGAATTCCCAGTGCCAGCCCGAAGGGGATAGGGGCTTAGAAGAATGCACTTTGAGCTCAACCTGTCAATGGCGCACTGCATCGATCACAACCCAAATCCAGCATGGATGACCCAATCCCTATCTTCAGACTTCGCACCTCATACCCCCCCCCCCCCCGCCCCCACTGCCTACTTCTTGACCCAAAGGAGAGAGCGCACTCGTTATGCTGAAAACCCTCCCCTTGACCCCATGCTGAACCCTCAAAAAATCCCTCGCTCAACCCTTGATGATCCCATGCTGAACCCTTGATGATCCCATGCTGAACCCTTGATGATCCAATTCTGAAACCTGGATGATCCCATGCTGAAACCTGGATGATCCCATGCTGAAACCTGGATGATCCCATGCTGAAACCTGGATGATCCCATGCTGAAACCTGGATGATCCCATAGCTCTCTCGCCCCCTCCCCCCCCACACACACATCTTGTCTTCCTCCCAGCCAACCCTTTGCCTACCTTTGACAGGAGGTCCAGTAATAGTTCATCAATGTTACATAGCCAGTCAATCTCTGGAGGGCATTTAATGTCAGGCAGCAGGTCGGTCAGCTTGCCTAGGAAACCCATGATGGCATCTACAGTGCCGCCAAACGCTGCATGCAGAAGGAGGACAAGGGGTTGTTACGTGCTTACTACCTTGCCTGGATGACCAGCTGGGGAGGGAGGGGATGGGGGTTTGGGGGGGGGGGGGGGGTAAGGGGAAGGAGGGGATGCGGAGAGGGGGGTTGTTGGAGGAGGAGGGTGGGACGATGGTGCTGGCTACTGATAAGCACGCAGCACGAAAAAGGCAAAGGCAGCTGCTTGATAGTTGCTACGCATGATGGCCATAGCAAGGCTAACCGACTCACTTTCCATTGTTCATGGTATCCTTTGCTAGAACTGAGCCGAAGCCAAGGACGATCTGGCAACATATTGAGCGCAACCTCCATGCAAAGGTGTCGCTATTTTTTTACACTTGATGTCTCTGTTGTAGATGTCTTTGCACCTGAAACATGTGAAAGTCGGCACCAGGCCCAAGTTGCTGCAGCGTCATACAGATGTATGCTTACGCTATGCTGCAGATGTGCATGCTTCCTAAAGTGTCTAGATCCTCTGCGAAGGGCCATAGTGGGCGTGGGCTGTTTTTGAGTGTCACCGATAACACCCGATCGGTTATCATTGACAGCAGTACCAGTCGCAGGGCTGCGCCAGACCAGAGAGATCAAAGAGAGCTCCCAGAGACTGTTAAGAGCAATAATACCACCCTGCCAGGGCGTGCCCAGAGGTAGCTCTTTGATGTCCTCTCTGGTGGTGGCTAACCTCTAAATTTCACCTTTGAGCGCTCCGCAAGCAATATCAAGATTGTGCATACCTCGTTCAATGGCCTCTAAGATGTCCAGGATGATATTGAGGAAGGGTGACACGG
Source organism: Pseudopediastrum boryanum (assembly GCA_963556185.1). Taxonomy (NCBI): domain Eukaryota; kingdom Viridiplantae; phylum Chlorophyta; class Chlorophyceae; order Sphaeropleales; family Hydrodictyaceae; genus Pseudopediastrum; species Pseudopediastrum boryanum. The sequence continues at coordinate 1,283,885 of OY744504.1, forward strand.
CTGATTCAATGTCATCCGCAAGGTCATAAAGGGCGGTGGACACTTCAGCAACCTTGGTGAAAATGGCCTTGTCATAGAAGTAGGCCTGCATGCAGAGAAATGGCGGCACAGTCAGGTGAAAGCTAGCAAGAGCTCTGGGATCAAAGAAAGACTTATTGCCCCGCAGATTGATTGCCTCTGACATTGCATGTAAGCATCTTCAAGCTGTCCAAGGGCTTTCCTATGGGTGTGAAAAATAGTTGCTTTAAGCACTTTTCATCTGACATGCAGCATCCCAATAACGATTATCTATGCTAACCACCTTCATATTAGCAAGGCCACACTTCTCCCAATGACAACGCCTATCCACTTCCCTTATCAACTCCTCATGTAAGGTAATGAAGCAAAAAAGCCCGTCGTGCTCAAAACCAGATACAGTTATTAATGAAATACTTATCCTTACCCATTGCTCCAACACATCTGCCACCTCTTTGACGCATGATACGTAAGGTAAAGGAGCAATGGGTGCCGTAGCTGTGGAGCACACTTCCACGCCCTTCGAGTAAGCCACAGACGCTCCTGCAGCACACAGCCATGTAGTCAGCCATGTAATCAGCCATGCAATCAGGCATATATATTCAGGTGGTGCCACTATCCCCCGCTTTCCTAGCCTGCACCCAACCTCCAGGCCAAGACCTTGGTTTGAGGTGGTGGTTGCAAGAGGTTTTATTCGCTGCACCCTGCTTTTAGTCTACGCACAAAGACTCTATGACAGGGCACCTTCTCTTGTCCGCAGTCTCCCACGCTTTGATTACGTGTACGGGCCAGCTTCCAAACAACATAGAGCGCCACCCAGGAAGCTAGCACAGGCTAGCAGGCTCACAAATGTCAAACAATCTGCTCCTTGTGGGCTGAGAGTGCCATCTGCTCAACATGGGGCAAGAAGCGTTTTGAATGTTTCTGAGGAGTGTATACATATTCAACTCCCTGTTGAGCGCTCTGGCCCGTCCCATACCCTGGCAATGAAGTTTAGGCATGATGTGATGTATGGCAACTAGTTGTAAGTAAATCTGATCTGCACTCTTTGCAACAAGTCAGGAAGATGGAACGAGGAGACTTGAGGAAACAAGGACTTGGAATACAATGGTTAGCCATCAAGAAGCCCTTAAAAGCAAATCTGAACCGCTCTACAAGTGCAGCCCCTTACACGTAACCGTCACAACTGTGCTCTGTAAGTGCTACAGCAGAGACGTTCTAGACTTATCAGCACACCAAACACACTTTTCGGATTGTGGTTTAGCTCTTGCATGTGTTTGTCCTTTTCAACTTTGCCTCAGCAAGCATGAGATGCCCTAACAAGATTGGGGATCCTATTGGCATGTAACCTGCTACCAGATAAGACAAATGGCACTGAAGGTGCTCAGGCACAAGAATATTTCCGGAGCCCCCTTTCCCTGATGCCCCAAGTTAATGAGCACAGCCAGACAACTACCAAGCGATTCCGGAATTGCTTCTGGCTTGACCGTGCTTAAACTTTGCCACTAGTTGGCCTCTCACCTTGGCATGTCATCATATCCAGTACAGGCAAGAGGTTGTTTTCCATGAGCTCAAAAAGGCCCTGGACCAGCTCAGAGAACATGTTAAACCTGCAAACAACAGTGAGCAGCTGCAGGTTAAAGTTGACAAACAGCTCGGTAAAAGACATGCCAGTTAGGGTTTGGGCTTTTGATTCTAGCTGGCATTATGCACAGTTAAGCATATCACAACCTAGCCCCTGCAGGAGGCTTTGAAGGTCAACAAAATGAAAAGCATACTTCTGCATGTGCTGGACCTACCAGCCGCTAAGACATAACTTGCCACTAGCTGGCTAGCATTGTGTTTTGACTGCAAGACTCAGCCATCTGAAGCTCTAAAATTTGACTTTTTAAATACACTTTTTACTCATAATACAACCTTATGCCTTTACCCGACCCCCATGTGCAGGAGCACCGTCTCGATCCTGTTAAGAGAGACCACTGCACAGCCTTCTGGGCCGTGCAGGACCCAAGCATGACTCCAACCAGTTCTTACTGATGTGGGGTGAGTAATTGCGCGAGATAGAGAGCCATAGGGCTGCAAAACCTAGCGAGTCGATCTTGAGATCCAAGTTGACTATTTGGCCAGCATTTGCATCTCTGCTGCAACATCAGTCAGCCAGTCCATTGCTTTGCTTCCCCTGCCCCCATGTGGATGACGGACGCGCCCTATGCAGATTCCTTGCACTTTCAAGCCGTTGCTGATACTGAGCAGCAGGTGCAGCCATTGCAGGACTACAACAAGAGAAAGCAGGGAAGCCATGGCAGCACGAGGCGGAAGGCAGGGGCAGATAAAAGGCTGGCAGGAGGAGCAGAATTGGCTGCAAAAATGAAGGCCAACGCAGTCGCCAGCACGAGCAGCAAAGGAACAACAGAAGAAGTCTGCTTGATCACGACCTCCACGGATATATAGGTGGGGGTACCCCTATGGTACTTGTGAAACAGCATATGTGGGAATGATCCACCACCAACCTCCAACATCTCAACCCCCATGCCGCCATCGCAGCTGAGTTGGCAAGTACACTGACGGCCCATTCCCGACCGACGCCCCGCAGCCCGCTTCCTCCAATATATTTTCGACCCTCCCTACTTACGCATAGACGACCTTGAAGAACTTCCTGTGGTTCTCACATATCTTGCCCACTTTGTCAGCTGCAGACACCAGCTTGTCAACAGGACCCTTGGCACGCTTCACAATCTTGTCTGCAGCCCTCAACATGGGCTTGAAAGGCCCTTTGGCAAAGATCTTAAGGCTCAAAATCTGAGGCAGCATGAAATAGGCAGGAGACAATGTCAGCGGAATCTTATAAATACTGCTTTGCCCGCCTGGTCAGAGCCCCCAGAGACTACATACAGTTTGAAAATAAAAACAAAGGATTCATACGTTTTTGGTGGGTTTAGCTACAGGCCAACCCTATGCCTGGATCACATTGTACGTGTAATATATCGGTATGTGACATGCTGGCAAGAGAGTACTTCACCTACGCAGCAGTCCTACGGACATAATCCTGTGGATTAGTACCTCACTCTGCTGCTGCGCAGGAGCAGCAGCAGTAATTCATACCAAGTACAGACCACACTGCACTCCTCCGTGCACTAGATGAGGCAATAAAACCAGCTCCGCCGCACACATACAACCAACACCCTCCAGCCAGGTGTAAGCCAGTTGCGTGAACTAATGAGCTTGCAGCATGGATTTGCATATCAGTCTTTGCACCTGAAGAAGGCCGAAAGGCCAAAACCGGTAGTGTGGCTGGTTGTGTGTACCGCATTCCCATGCTGGAAGCTTCCGTGCGTGCTTAACAATTACATCACCCCTAGACAGACAACAGGGCAGTCCAAACTATATCACTTAACTACAATGCCTTGAGGTCTCCCATCCTTAGAGGAGTGGATATTTTTGTTATACCGGGTTGGGCACACACCCTCACCTTATTAGCTATCTTGATCATCTTGCTCATTGCCTTGCCCCTGCCTGAGATCAAGCCATCTAAGTTGACCCGCCCAGCCACAGCACGACCCAAGGTCTCTCTGTTCTTGAAGCAGTCGATGTTTGCCAGCTTCACGGCGAATGACTGGGGATTCATCAAGATCTGCAATCGGCCATCCAATCAAAGAGAAAAACATGAATCAGATCAACAGTGTGGGTGCATTCACACAGAGGATGCGGACGAGGCGTTCGGACCAGGAACACACTGGAAGAGAACGAATATGTTTCTCTAGGCCCTGCTAATGTGGCTCTTAGCATTTGACGCTTGGCTAATTTTGTACGGCGGTGAACTCAAAAGATTGTATTGTCCAGGGAGCTGAACAGCAAAACGGAAGGCAGGCAGCTAGTTGTATCCTCACTCCCTGGAGCGCGGCTTCTTCTAGCAAGGCTGGCAAAACCATAAAATGCTAAACCCTAAAAGTGTAAATACGTAACCCCTTTCTCCCAATTTTGCGCCCTGGGGCACTGCTGCTTGTAGTAAGGCTGCCAAAACCATGGTGGGGTACTTATGCAGCAGCTCAACACCAAGATGCAAACACCTGTGCTGCATGGTCTTGACTTTATAAAACAACCGGCTTTGTGTTCTGAGTTATTGAGCTACCTATACAATATGCTCTGCTTGCACTGACATACCTTAAAAGCAGCTCCTGTATTACTCTTGGGGATATTCAGCTTCACCCCGTCTTTGTCCTTCTTCAACAACGGGCATGACTTCCCACATGTCTTCAGGAACAAATCCTCCACCTTGTTGACTAGACCTTGAATCACATCTAATGGAGCTGGCAAACCAGTGAAGAAAAACCCCTGCAGCAGCAACATTGAAATCAAGGCCAAAGCAAAACACTTCTTAGCACCTGAAAAAGTCCAGAGAGGCTGAACCGGTAGAATGGCTGGTTACGTGAAGCTTCCATGCGTAACTATACATCACCCATATGCAAACAGCAGGGCAGCAGTACAACTACTACGCCCACCTTGTAACTAGTCCTTGGATCACATCAAGGGGAGCTGGCAAACCAGTGAAGAAGAATCCCTGTGGGACCACAGAAACCTAAGTAGAATTCAACATCTATAATGAACGCAACATCCAGAATCAGGGGCAAGGAAGGAGCTAGCAGTAGTTAGCATTCCTGATTCAGCAAACCAGTGAACGAAGAAGCATAATCCCTGTAAGGCGTAAACCCTTTGAACACTGTAAAGCCAATATTCAGACATATCATCCATGATATGGCACAAGGTAAAAGCACTGTGTAAGTCACTTCCACCAAAGAGCCCCTCAGTCACCCACATTACCGGTAGCTGGAGATCAACAAATGTTCTCTTTGCATGTTCTCCCTCCCTCCCTCCCTGCCTGCCTCCCTCCCTCCCTCCCTCCCTCCCTGCCTGCCTGCCTCCCTCCCTCCCTACCTGCCTGCCTGCCTGCCTGCCTGCCTGCCTGCCTGCCTGCCTGCCTGCCTGCCTGCCTGCCCTGCCTGCCTGCCTGCCTGCCTGCCTGCCTGCCTGCCTGCCTGCTATGGCATAGTAATCATCCTCTCACCTTGATGAGTTTGTGTGCTGTGTATATGTCAGCAGCTGAAGCCTTGTAGGCACGCTCAAAGTGACCCAGGCCATAGGTGGTGTTCAAACACTCCTGCACCACAGGAACATTAGCAGTAAGTAATTCACCAAGGCCCATTCGTCCATCAACGGGCGTCACACTGGCCTCATGCTCTGCTTCTCTCATATGTAATATTGCTCGAGGTACCAGCTATAGTTGGAGGCCAGAGCTTTTTTCTTTTGATCGTGAGTTTTACATCAAGTGCATGAGACTACCTGTTTGCCCCATCACCAAATACTGGCCTGATGCTCTGCATAACTCTCAGCTCCAGCATTTACTCATGCGGGTCAAAGTGAGTGAGTGATTGAGTGGACGCCAGACACTAGTCCTGTGGTAGGTTTAAGGAAGATGTGGTACTAGCACTACACGTAGTGTACGTTTCTCCCATACCCATTAGTGGCCCAAACAGTACCGTTCCTCCTTGCCTATCAGCTCCAGCTCTGGCCTTCAGACCATCTGGGTCAAAGTGACGGTTCCCTAAGATTTAAGTTTTAGGGTTTAGATTGCCCCCCCCCCCCCGCCCCCCGCTCCCACCAATTGCACCAGGTGCGGGGATTCCCCATTTCCGCCCCTCTCCCCTCCCCCTTAACCCCCTCCTCCCATCACCCCCCCCCTACCTGTACTGCTGGTGGCTCTGACCTCCACTTGAAGATATCTTGGCAGTACCACACCAGGCTAGCATCATCACCACTGCCACTGCCAAAGCATGAGAACGGATTCTGAACATTTTGCAAAGCACAAGTAGCTGGAGCAATGGAACATTTCAGGGTCTGACTGACAGAAGGGGCATTGTCAATATCTTCTTCTCCTCCAAAGATGCAAATGTACTTGCTGATTGCATCTGCCCCAGCGCCAAATTTGCCCTGTAGGTATGTCTTGTAGAGGGGCCCATGGAATCCGCGTTGAAGGAGGGTGGCAGAGTCTCCTGTACCCACTAGTGCGATTGTGGTTGCCAGGACGGAGTTATCCACGCGGTTTAGGTCGTCTGCAAGGGTTGTAGCCGAGGCACCTGGAATCGTAAAAGGGTTTAGGTTTAGGATCGGGGTTGTGTGCAGTCTCTGACGAAAGCAACTGGAACACTAAAGGGGTTTAGGGTTTAAGTCACATTCGAAGTTCGCAGGCAAATCACCTGTGCAAATGGTGGCATAAGCCAGCCGTTGGGAGCCTTTACATCTTCCTGGCAACCCCCCTTTGGTGCCCCGGATGGTGCATCACTGATCGGGCCGACCTAGCAGCCGTAAATGTGGTTGCAAGACATTGATTGCTTTTCTATTTTCTCCTTGTTCGTTCTTCCTGCCTCACCCAGAGGTACTAAAACCCTAATGTTCCCTCTTTAATCTTTAGAATTTTTCAACCTCTGGCCTCACCTGATAGTATGCCTATCAAGAGAAGAAGGATGCAGCTCCACATGGTAGGCTGGCAGATCGACACATGCATTGCTCTCCCTGTCCTTCACTTGTTATGGGCTGGTGATGTGTCCTTGCTGTACTGCTGGGATCCCTCTCTCCCCTTGGATTGGTAAAGGTGTAGATGTTGCCTGCAAGATGACATGGGTCAAGGTAAGCTTCTATTTAAATCAGACAACACTGGATACAGGATTCAGAGAGAGCCTTTGGCATTTCGCTTGGTCATCATGTCATGTGGATCTATGTGATTTGGTTCATGGTCACTCCCATTGGATGGATCAAAAGATTGCAGTGATCACCAATTGTGTTCATACCTGCCTCCAAGGCCGATCTGACGGGTTCATTCCAGAGATAATTAAGCACTAAAGATTCTCTAGGGACCCTTAGGGCTTATCACTTCTTTTCATTCTAACCTTGCTAGGATCACAGTTGTTTATGTGAGAGTCAGCCAATCAGTCAGCCAACGAAACTCCATCCCTTCGCTAGTCTCAAATCGATACTGCTGGTGATGATAGAAGCACAACGGCATCTCTTGGCGAACAATGACAGCATGTGCTGTGTGCCGGTCTGGCCAAGCGAAGTGACCTACTCGCCAAGGCACCCTATGGTTGCTCCGGGAGAAAGTGTAGCTCGTTACACAGTCGTTAGTGCCGGCCCTACGTGGAGGAGCAGGTCATCAAGCATGCCACCCCTCCCAAAAGCGAGCGGGTAACCTGGGCCTCGGGCAGAATGACAGCTGATTGCTGATTGAACGTCAGTACCGGAGAACTTCAGCATGCCTGTCAGTCAGAATCTCACCCGATGCAAGCAGCAATCGCCTTCTCGATATACGTGTCCTCCTATGTCATAACACGAGCTCGACGATCGCCTAAATCGGTAGTCGTTGGCCCGTTCTTTTGTCAGAGACACATGCAGCGACACCAAGTAGCATGCAGGAGCGCCGCGGACAGCAGGGAAGCAGCGCATGTCTACAAAGGCGGACTCGACATGGCTGCAGCGTTGTAGGGGCACATTTCGGATTTGTCCTTCGGTGCCCAATGACGAACTGCAGACAAGCGGGCAGCCAACGGGTGTGAGAAGGGAAGCGGAAGTGGGAAGTTCTGAATGAGTGATTGAGAACGTACGGCAGGCTCGGAGAGAATACTTTCTCCATCCTCAGCAGCCTTATCAGCTCTCTTAGCAGACCTGCCAGCCATTTCAGTGGCTCATCGGTCAGCTCGACTCAGGACAAGATCCCCAGCAGTACCGGTGTCTCTGGAGTCGGGATGATCGAAGAACCTGACTGTGTGATCATCTACTATTCGTCATGCCTTCCTGGTGCAGATGCCACGCATAGTGACCCCTCAATGCATACACGACCGTTGAATCGCCTGTGAAACGGTACTGCATTGGCCATGCTAGCTGCTCGTACTAACACCACCGCGGTCATCCACTGGTGCTTCTCGACATGCCCTGCGTCTCCACCTGCTTTCGCTTGGCGTCCTCGACCTGCTCAGACGCTTGCAATGCTGTTTCCAGCTGATCACTCCGTACAGAGCTTGCTAGGCTAGGTCACAGCTCCTACTGTGCGTGCGCTGCTTGGCACTGTAAATCATCAAAGGGTGCTCTGAGCAGCAAGTGGGCTATACCAGACTATCAGATTACCACATTACCAAATGTGGTAATGACCCCATCAAAATAGGGCACCGGTTGGGGCAGCGCCAGACAATCAGCGAGGTGCCAATTGATGGCATTCTCAGAGTTAGTCATGTCCACGAGGCCACTCTGTCTCACAGTGCTGCCTGCAAGGCTCCCATTTTTGATCCCTTGCTAGACAAACCAGGTCATACAGCGGGTTCAACAATGCAGAAGCACCAATCAACGTGGCACCATCGTGGAATACCAATCCGACACACAGAGAACGGGCAAGATTCCCTTCTTGCATATCTTAGAAATCTCTGGCCAAGAGATATGCACCACAGCACTCAGGTGCAGTCCCTGCTGGCTACACAACGGGCACTGTTGGGGTCTGCAGTAGGCACCATGGAAACGTGGAACAAAAGAGAGTCACTGCCAACTAACTGTCTTCAGAGATTTCGCACCTTCCCTGCCAATCGCTCCCATGTGGTTACACTGGTACAGAGCAGCTCCTCTTGGTCCCGCTGCGGTGGTAGCTATTGACATTAGGGCTGCATCTTCTTCTCGATGAACTTCACAGCCACCTGAAACACCTCCTGAATACGAAGACTAGATGTATCCAGCACCAAGGCATCTGCTGCTGGGATGCAAGGAGCTGTGGACCTACCAACATCCCGAGCATCCCTGGCCTCCATCTCCTGAAGCACCTTCTCATAACTAATAACCACCTCTTCAACTCCTGCTGGGATCTTCTGACGCTGCTGTTCCCCTTGCTGGTCACCTGCCGGCATTGTCAGCTGCAATTGCTGCTGCTGCTGTTCCCCGGGTGGCAATTGCAGCTGATGCTGCTTGTGTCGTTCCAGCAGCTCCTTGTACCGCCTCTGTGCGCGTACTGCTACAGCAGCCGTTACAAAGAGCTTGGCAGTAGCATCAGGACACACTACAGTGCCCACATCCCGACCATCTAGAACAGCACCTGCAAATACATACCACCAACCTTCTCTCAGCTGGCTGGAGGTGGCATGCTTTATTCTTGCTGCAGCTGCAGCATGAGAGGGATCCATTTGCTTTCATTGCCTTACTCATACTTCTCAGCAAGGCTAGCGCCATGATAATTTCAATGCGAGACTGGTCGCTTGCAGAGGCACAATGGCACTGCACAACAGTGATTCCTGCTTGAAATGGTCGCTGATGCGGGAGGAGAAAGGCACTTCACAATGTCAATGTAAAACTGGGCGCTAACAGAGGCACAAAGGCACTGCACCTTGGTGGTTTAAGCGTAAAAATGGTCGCTGATAGCGGCACAAAGGCACAGCACAACCTTAGCCTCGGCATCAAACTGGTCAGTGATAGAGGGAGAAAGGCAGTGCAGAAAGGATGGAAGCCTAGCATCTAAGCCAGAGAAGTAAGGAAACTATCCCTGCAAGAGGCAGCATAATGGAAGCAGTCCGCACTAAAACACATAGCAAGGGGCCACAGCGGACATGGCGTCCTAATTGAGTGCTCTGCCGCACAGCTCAGGACGCAAGGGTTCTGCCCCACAGCTCAGCCCAAGGGTCCTTGTACATACCTGGAATGGTGGCTGCGCCTGAGCACAACGCCAACAATTAAGTCGGCTTCACACCTGGTCGGGAGCAAGCCCCTACATTTATTGGCCCAGCCACGTCTAACTAGAAATACACGAGGAATCATTCTGCCACCCAAATATCAAAAAATGCTGCTTCATTACCCACCCTCGTGGAGTGACTCTCACCAGACTGGGTGGCACTGGCCTCTATATTAGTGTAGGCAGTGTTGCCCAATGAGCTGCATTTTTGAATACGGTATAAACATTCGTGTTGCCCAATGAGCTGCATTGTTGGATGTGGTATAAACATTCGCCCTGCAAAAATTCCACTCTCTCACGGCGCATCATTGCATAGACCCATCCCCAGTGAGCCCATACCATGTTCTTTCTGTGCGAAATCCAGACTCCAGACCCACACCCGGCCTACCTCTAAACCCTGCAGGTGGATGTCTGGCAAACTGCCGTTGGGACTCCAGTAGGGCTTGGCGGACTGCAGGGAGGGCGGAGACCTGCAGTACAGGGACACAATGGGATGCCCTCTAAAACCACAAAATCCTTCAACACCGACACAAATATCATTGAAATACCACCAACACCATGTGCCTATCCAGTGTGCGATGCTATTCCATGGACAATGCACCCATATGTTTGGTGTGGGTCCCAGCTCTGCGTTCTACTCGAAATCACAAAAAGCGGCTCCCATAACTGTGATATCATACCAGGAATGACCTGCAACTGACAGAGGCTTTAAGCAGGATCCTCCACAGTATAAAATAAGACAACCCGTTTTGAATAATGTCTGCAATCGTGACACAGACTGACAGGCTTTGCACTATAACAGGGATTTCAAGAGCTTCCATCAAAGAAAGCCCTTAAGTGCTGAAACTTTGTAGCACCATTCATATCAACATGCTAAGCATTACCCTGCTACCAATTGTTGTGTATAGTGAGCCAAAGGACACTGTGACATAGCCTTGAAGCAGCAACGCAAGACCTCTGCCAAGCCAGCAACCTTGTCCTCCCATACAAGTACATACTCCATGCAACGTACCAAAGCCCATGGTTCCAGCTATGACAAACTGTGCAAGCTGGAGCCCCCTCCTTTTGCGCAGCAGTGTTGCTGCTGTGCTTCCTCCAGCTGCTGTGCAGCAGTACCGTACTTCGTTCCTTCGGACCAGTACTTCGTACGTGCTGCTAGCAGTTGATTGGTTTCATATAAGTCCTGTGCGTAACCCCAGACCCACCTTTGACGCCGCCTGCCCCACTTCTTCCAGTCGAAGCTGATGTTGTTGCTCAGATAAATTGCCAAGCTGCAAGGCACCTGCCAGTGCTGCCAGCGCCTGCTCATCTGCCAGACTGGTTCTGCTCTGTAATGCTTCCCATGCTACAGCTCTGTATAGGAGGCCAGTGTCTAGGTGGGCACAGTGGAAGTGCGAGGCAATGAGGAGGGAGAGGGTCCCTTTGCCTGAGGCTGCAGGGCCATCAACTGATATAACCAGGGGCTTGGACTCTGCTGCTCCTGTTGTAGGATGACAAAAGAAGAAACTGAGGGACAAACAGAATGAACCATCTCACAACATACTAGCTCTGGACGCTGACCGCTGCTGCTGCTACACGCCAGGCTGTAGCGTCACTTCCATACACCTTAGAGAGCAACCAGTGGGTCTGTGTAATGCAGCAACAAACCAGTATCTTTCTCTTCTGCTTACAAGTCCCTGTGTGAAGAAGGCACCCAGTAACCCCAGAAGACGCAGAGACAGAAACCTAACAAGAAGCAATGCAGGCCATTCAAGCCAGGCCAGAGGAGCCACCTTTTGCTGATGGCATGCATTTCCAGGGATGTAAACTGCATCAGTCATCCATCCTGCTAATACAACCCTTCTGCTGAATTATGCACCAGCATCCACCATGTTTAGCGTCACACAGGCAGGCATGCAAAGGCTGTCTAGAACCCTCCCCATTACATCCGTAACCTTTTCAGCGACATTATCTGTACTGGGTTACAGTAGCCTGTCACATATATGCTGTCAGTAAGTTGAAGATGCTTTTTGAAGATGCTTTTGCATACTCACTCACCAACCTGAAGAAGAACCGAGTCCTGCTGAGCTGCTCATGTTCCAGGGAATGGGACGTGCAGGAGATTGCAGATGACACCTTGCAAAGGGCACCCTAGAGCACCTTACAAATCCGTACATAGAGCACATAGTCCTGATGGCTGTGATCTTGGGGTAAGCCCTGTTGGCAGGCGGCCAAGACCTTGGTTATATTAGCGCGCAACTTGCAAATTAACTTCGTACGCTTTGGCAGGTGCCTGCGCCAGCCCTTCTTGTAGTGAGCATCACCTACATGATCTCATCAATTACGTGGTTCGGCAACTTCCTTTCCGTTTAAAAGCTGAAATCTCACGCCATAAAAACGAAGTAAAGACGCATGTGACGCTTGAGACACTTCCTGACCCCTTCGGCGGAGCCCACGATGTACATTATAGCAGCCTGAGCAACGCGCGAAAGAAACTGCTGGAGGAGGGGTGTGTCGGCACAGCGCATCAAAGGTGCTCAGATCTGCTAGTGCTGCCTCATAGAGGCATCTTCGAGCCAGAGGAAGGTGACGCATAGGTGTGTGTAAGGCCACTGATCTCGGGAAGACTCTCAAACCCAATGTCCGTGTAATGGTCTCTCTTAAGAGGTCCTTGAAAGTTCTTGCTGGACAGGCACGGCAGTACCCAAGTCACTCCTGTGGGCAGTACTCACACCAGTCAACAAAGGCTGCAATATGTCACGAAAAGGCCAAACCAAGACCACGTCAAACTGTTTCCTGGACTAAATCGCCTTATACTTCATCCAAATCAAACCGTTTAATTGACAAATCCATCAGAGCGCCCCGCCCGGCCCGAAACATGCCAATGAAGACTAAATAGCCCACATTGTTCAGATTGATATCAGCAGGTTACAAACAAAAACTGAAGGTGTGGCAACCACAAGAGGGCTGCTAGGTCGGACCGACCTAACACACCAATATACAAATGCCAGTGGTGCCGCCCCACCACTGTAAATCATTGACTCATAGCCCCAGCCACAGCCACAATAGCCTCCTGCATGGCAGGAGTCACGAGCTGCTCTAACTCTCGCACTTCCTCCTGCAGCTGCTGGATCCTCTTGGCGCACTCCATTATCGTCTTCCTCCTCGTCGCTGTCAACTTCTGGTCCTCTGATACCCTCGGAGGCAAAACAGCCTCACCAGCCTCACCAGCAACAGCTCCCTCAGCTACCCCACCTGCTTCCCCCACAGCCACATCCTCTGCTACCACCAACCCCATTGCCTCTGTTTTATTCCTAGCACTGCGCCTTCCACTTTCTGCCACCTCCTCATCCCTCAGGCTATGCAACGCATCTTTCCTGAACCCTGCCGCCAACCCAAACCGAAGCAACAGCAGCGCCAAGTTGCGCCGAATGCTAGGGATGGTCTCTGACCTCAGCACCCCAACAGCCTTATGCAGCGCTACCTCCTGTGCCGCGACCTCCACCCACAAAGCCTTCAAATTCCCAGCATCTTCTAACCAGGCATCACAGACCTCAGCCCCAGCAGCAAGCAATGCCACTCCTGCAGCTGCACTACAACATGCAGCAGCAGCCTGCATGGGCGTGCATCCTAGATTATCTGCCAAGCTTGCATCTGCTCCTGCAGCTAACAGGGTCTTAACAGCTGTTACATGCCCCTTCTTTGCTGCTGCAACAAGCGGGATGCAGCAGCTCGCCACCCCTTCAGACTCAGCTTGTGTCTTTGCTCCAGCTGCTAACAGAACAGCAGTGATGTCTGTGTTGCCGGACAGTGCTGCAAGGTACAATGGGCTGATGTCTTGGTTATCAAGGGCATTTGGGTCTGCTCCTGCTGCAAGGAGTTGGCGTATTGCTGCTTTGTTGCCCCATTGCACTGCAAGGTGTAGGGGGGTCTGGCCTGAAGAGTCTTTGAGGCAAGGGTTGGCACCTGCAGCAGGTGGCCATATAAAGCAATGATGGTTAGTCATTGTAATAGATAGATGCAACCAGCAAGAGCGCTGCATAGCTCTTACCAGTAATAGGTGCTGCAGGGTCCGCGGGCTGTGCAGTGATCTATCTTACATGTCTGTACTCATAAGTGCTGAGTATCAAAGAGAGTGCAAAGGATAGGTGTTCGCAACAGGCAGTTCAGTCCAAAATGTACACCAGGTGGATTTTCATGCTGCCAGGGAACAGATAACACACAGGGAGGCTACTTCCTCCTGGGGTTGACGAGTAACTGCTGTAAGACAGTAGGCTAACATACCCAAGAGATGGCTAAAAAAGCTGAAGAACCCAATCCCATGCACTTCATCTATGAATTCACCTGGGAAAGCAAAGGACCCTGACTACGTCATTGTAGCTGCTTATTTGAGCTATCATTTGCACAAGATTGGAATATAGTCCCCTATGCACAAGTCAAGCGGGCAGACTCCCAGCAGCAGCAGAGCGGCTTACCAGCATCAAGTAGTGGCTTCATTGTGTGAGGATCCTTGGACATTACTGCATAGTGCAGCCGGGTCCTGCCCACTTGGTCTCTCTGTGCAAGTTGGCGTGGGCTGGCTGGGGGACTCTGACTGCTGCTGGACAACTGCTTTGACCGATCCGTGGCTCTCAAGGAAGCTCCAAGCGGTGACATGGGCTTTCTGGGAGGCTGAGAGTCAACAGCTTGGTCCTTGAGGCGATGCCAGCCATGGCCGGAGGAGTGGCATTGCTGGGTGTGATTTGCTTGGTCGGTAGCAATCTTCTTGCCATCAGAAGAGGAGTGGTACTGTTCTCGCAGGTGCTGCTTCCTGGAAGCCTTGGTAGGGGAGGCACCAACCCCTGGGCTTGGAGAGCTTGCTTTGAAAGAGAAGGGGGGTGCTGGTAAGGAGGCTGGTGACCCCGTGGTGTAGGAGGGGTTCTGTGGTGACCATTGTACCCATGAAGGGCTGTTGGATTTAGGGTTGAAGCCCCATGCAGGAGCCAAGGAGCCATTGCTGGATGGGAGCTGCTGGGGAGTGGGCAGCTTCTTTGGTGTAGCATCGGCGCTGTGAGGCCAGTTAGAGGGCACTGATTTGGGGTTGGCCGGTTCGCTACTGACCGAAACTCGGCGTTGCTTAATCACTGCGACCCTCCTCGTGCTCTTGGCTTTTTCTTCGGCAGTACCCTCCAGCGAGCTTACTTCGTCACCTGCGACCAGCACAAAGACGCTTCTAAGGCATAGCGGGTTACTATAGGCACGCTATTCGTTGGCAGCAGGCAGAATGTGCCGTGCAGTTCCAAGGAAAAGCACACGTTGACCCTATCGTGACTGCTTATTTCGGACTCGCAAGCTTACATGGTGCTGTGTTGCACCTCCAGTACTTGCTGATGAGGCTATAGATGCTTTGGAGAAAAAGAAATGCCATGAAACGCGCAAAGACCGTCAGACCAACCTCCACGTGCCCAAGAGCAGTCTTCACATGCATGGCCTTAAACATTAATAAGAGTCCCTACCGCACATCCATTGCAATGTACGGCCTACAGTTGCAGGATTCAATGTCCCTAAAGGTAGCAGGACTGCTGAGCGTGGCATTCCTCACGAAGTCAGGAGTGCGTGCTGGTGCCACCGGAGTAACCGCTGGTGCCTACACGCTGCGAAGCGTACTTGTCACAATTGCGGATCAACTACGGTAGTAGCTAGTCGTTCGCTTAAGCTTGCATCTAGTTGTCGGGCCAACGACCGTGACAGCTATACATCCTAGGGTTTCTGCATGTCATGGCACAGGTTTGAAGGTTTGTAAACATGGACTCTGATAGCGGATGCATCCCCTCATCGATCTGGGACTTGCCAGAGGATGAAGCGCTTGAGGCCGCGGGCCTCTTAAGCGCCTGCGAACAACTGCTACCACTTCCACTCGGCGCCCCGGCCACTGCGCCTCTCATAACCAACGGAATTCCACCTTCACACCACCTCCAATCGCACGCATTTCTGCCCATTGATCCCATACGGAACCAATCGGAGCAGCATCAGGGTCTCCATGCGCAGCTGCAGTGGCAGCCTGTTGCTGCCGGGCCAGACCCTGCGTATGCAGCAGCGGTACAAGCAGCCATGGGCCTAATAAATCCCAAGCAGTACCACCAGAACCCTCTTCAAAACATCCAGCGCGCACCATCTGCTCATGATCAAGCAGCAGCAGCACCAGCTACAAGTGCTTCACCAGGTGGTTCCAGTTCTGGTGGGAATCAGGCACATGATGACATGCTAGAGGTCGCGGAGCAACGCAGGAAGTCCCAAAACCGTGGGGCACTGGCACAAAAGCGCTTCAGGGAGCGGCAGAAGGTAAGTGGGAACTACCAGCACCAGATCTAGGTTTGGGGTGGTGGTTGCAACCTGCTTTGCTCACTGTACCCTGCTCTTCTCGTCTTCAGCACCCTGCTTTTCTTGTCGCATCACTCTACCCTGCTTTGGTTACCTGTACCCAACCTCCGAGCACCAGTCTGCAGGTCCATGTCATATGATAAGTCATGTAATGGGCCCGCAGACTGAAGATGCTATTGTGAGCTACAAAATGGCAGTAGGGCGCAGCAATTAGGCATGTCTGTAAAGCAGTACAAGAAAGCATTGTGTTTGCCGTTGCAACATCTTGAATGTTCTATTCCTTTGGCTACGTGGCATACATACATGGGCATCGGTATCCTCTTGTGCATGCTCTGTTTAGGCGAAAGGGAATCTATGCATGCAGCGAGTTCTATGCAATGCCAAGTCCACTAAGTGTCATGCAAAAGGATCCACCACAAAGGCATATACCATAATCAACCCTCCTCATTTCTAAGGTAATCCTGGCTGATATATGGATGTTCATACAAGATGCATGGAGCTGTAATGGACATCTCGCAAGAATCAATGTCTCTAGAACCCAGTGGCTGTGCCTGCAGGAGAAGATGCGGGGAACCCTAAAACTAATGTCCCTGAAACTCAATGGTGCGCCTGCACAAGAAGATGCATGGAATTGTAATGACATGTCCCTCAAACCGATTGGTATGCTCGCAGGAGAAGATGCGTGACAACGAGCGCCAAGTGGAGCAACTCACTACCGCCTTAGCTGCCCTGCAAGCAGATAAAGCACGGCTAGAGACCCGTGCCCGCCTGCTGGAACAAGTCGTGTCCCTTAACTTGCAGCATGAAGCCCGGCTCCACACTAACAAGGAGATCATGGTACGGGAGCAGTACATGTTGCTGGAGGACTTGGTCAGCTTCATAGCCATGCTACAGCTCCAACAGATGCCACAGCAGGCGCAGCAGGGGCAGCTACAGCAGCAAGCACAGCAACAGCAGCAGCAGCAGCAGATGCAACATATGCCACAGCTGGCGCACCAGCAGCAGCAGCAGCAGCAGCAAGAGCAGCTGCTAAACCTGGCAACACCAGGAGGAGCAGGAGCAGGATTTGAGGCAGGGGGAACAGCACACCACCTCTTTACTGCCAATGGTCTGCTGGAAACCAACATGACAGGTACTACTGTTGGTGCTGTACCAGGGGTTATGTCTTCAGGAGCAGCAGATGGAGGAGGAGTACCACAGGCTTTTGGGCTAGGGGGCGAGGGTTTTAACCTAGGGTCTTGTGGTTCTACCACGGGGGCGCCAGCTACAACCCTATCAGGGTCTCTGATGAGTTTTGTAGGGGAGCAGCAGCAGCAGCACCAGCCGCCGCAGCAGCAGCAGCAGTGGTTGCAAGGGGGGGCATCAGCTGCAACAGCAGCAGTAAGACCGGCAGGAGGAGGAGGGGAAGCAGTTTTGGGTGGGGTATGTAGTGGAGGGGGAGGGAGTGGTGCAGTGCCTGCACATGAAGTGGGTGGATGCCGGCTTAGTACG
Organism: Pseudopediastrum boryanum; assembly: GCA_963556185.1. Taxonomy (NCBI): domain Eukaryota; kingdom Viridiplantae; phylum Chlorophyta; class Chlorophyceae; order Sphaeropleales; family Hydrodictyaceae; genus Pseudopediastrum; species Pseudopediastrum boryanum. The sequence continues at coordinate 1,301,481 of OY744504.1, forward strand.
ATGACAGAGGACATCTTTCCGGTGAGGGTTTGGCTTGGAAGGGCGCACTGGGTGGGGCACCCGGGGGGGAAGGGCGGGGCGGGGCACCTGGAGGGAGGTGGGCGTGGAGTGATCCAGCACAGGGGCAGGGGGAGGGGGGGGCCTTAGAAGGGCTTACTGGGTGGGGGGCCGGGGGGGGGGGGGAAGGGCGGGGCAGGGCCTGGAGAGAGGTGGGCTGGAAGTGGTCCAGCACAGGGGCAGGGGGAGGGGGGGGGGGCTTGGATGTCCTTGTGGTGGCCGAGGGAGGGGAGATGGGGGGTAAGAGCAACATGGGGAGGATACTTTGCAATGGTTGGGTTGTGAGTGTTGCTAAAAACACGGTGTAGTGTTTTCTAAGCCATGGCTGGTGGCAGCAGGGGTCTGTACAAGAGGAAAGATTCAGGTCGGATTACCAGGGATCACCAGTTATCACTGCAATGCATGATTTGTCACAGCAGAGTGTCATAGGCCTTTTTGGACTTAGGAGCTACTCAGTAGCGGTAGTAACTAGGGATGCATGAGCCAGATGAATGTCCAAATGAATGTCCTGTTGTTTAACCATTATTGACAAGGCCAGCAATGCCATTGCAGATGCAAGTAGAAGGTGTGCCAAGTGCTGTTTCACTGCCCCTCCTATTTGTTGCCTTGGGATCTTTTTGGAGTGTAGGGTAGTACTATCAGAGGCTATAGCAGGGCCCTGAGAAGCTGCTAAATTACAGGTGTCACATGGCATATATATAAAAGAGTCCCAATAGGAGGTCACCTGCTGCCGCTGCTTCTTTTCCAGCGGGACATTCAGTAGCAGCTGCTTGTTTAGGGTTTAGGGTTTAGTTTAGGGTTTAGGTGTGTTGTTGCTGATCCTGCTGTATGTGATTCTGCTGGCAGTACACGTTTCGCCCGACATATGCAGGAATTTATTCCACCTCGCTGCTTTTGTATCAGCTTGAGGTGCGGAATCTGTGTCATTTTTGCTATGGCATATGAAGAATTGCATCGATAGTAGTAGTCAAGATCCCTAATATGCAATCACCTGCCGCCGCTGCTGTTTTTTTGCAGGTGTACATTAGCCGGTTGCAACAGCTAGTAGCAGCTGCCCCCCTCAAGCCTGGGGGTGGCTACATGACAGGCACATCAACAGCAGCAGCAGGTGCAGCAGCAGAAGCCAGTCAGCTTGTGCAGTGGCGTCGTGTGCATGAGGACCGGCGGGCACTGTTCTCTCACTTCTACTGGGCTCTGTGGTGCTTAAACCGCAGGGAGCAGGAGGCGTCTGGGGTTCAGCCACCGCCAGGGTTGTGGCACCAGGTCTTAGTGGCTTTGAAGCTCAGGTAGGGTCAGGGGACAGGCTGTAAGACAAGCGCCCTTATAAGCTTCATGCTGATTGCAGTAAGGGAAGATAGTGAGTGGTTGCTGATTGCAGTGATTACATGCTGATTGCAGTGATTACATGCTGATTGCAGTGATTACATGCTGATTGCAGTGATTACATGCTGATTGCAGTGATTACATGCTGATTGCAGTGATTACATGCTGATTGCAGTGATTACATGCTAATTGCAGTGATTACATGCTGATTGCAGTGATTACATGCTGATTGCAGTGATTACATGCTGATTGCAGTGATTACATGCTGATTGCAGTAAGGGAAGATAGTGAGTGGTTGCTGCCACAGGCAGGGCTGCACCGTCTAAGTTCCACTGGCTGGGGCATGGTGTACCAAGTCCATGCTTAAGCCCTGTTAAGTTTCATATGAGGCTCTGATCTGTCTGCTAGTAACAGCAAAGGGGAAAAACCTTTCCTGCCTGCGGATGTTCTGTTGTTCCGCGGTGTAGCTGGTGCCGGCGGTGTGTTATGCATCTTCACCCTCTCTGTGTATCGGTAACCACCACCATGCCAACATCTCACCTGCTGCTGCTGCTGCTGCTGCTCCCTTATTGTATTGCTGCAGCAGCCAGCAGGAGTCGGGTGTCTTAGCAGCTTGCAGTACGGCTGGTTAATCGCGGGTCATATGCTGTGGCTGGTCGCTTGGGCCTAGCAGCCCCCTCGCGATTGCCACACTTTAAATGTCTTATTCTTGTTAAGTTTCTTGGTTATGTTCTAATGAATTAGGCACACCAATTTACCGACCTGGTGCTGCTGTGCTCTTGTCTTTTTGCAGCCTTTAGCAGGAGTCCTGTATCTTAGCCAAAGTGCTGGTAATATTGGGCTGTCTGCTTTGGTTACCTCATTGATTGATCCAATTCATCATACACACCAAGCCAGTGATCCTATCTATCTTCGTTTATTTGAAGATTTTTAGCAAATTGTGAAGTCTCCCGATTTTTTGAGCATTTTGGTACTCTTGGTTCGAGATTCAAAACGACTGGTAATTCCTCGAATCCTGAACTTTGGTTCGTTTTAGCTCGTTTGAGGCATTTGCCGACCAAAAACGCAATAAAAAAGCAGGATTCCTAAAAAATTATAAACCCTCCGGGGGTGTTCGTGAATCTTACCGAAGGTTGCAGGGGGGTCTTCCGAAAGTCTGCCCGAGGGTTTTCCAATTAAGATAGGACCACTGCACCAAGCGAGTTGACCTGCTGCTGCTGCTGCGCTGTTGTATTCTTGCAGCCCCAGCGGGAGTTGCGTATCTTGGCAGCTCTCCGCGTGGGTTGTAAATGGTGGACTAAATGCCTTGGTTCTGTCTCATCAACTAAGCACACCAAGTAATTCACCTGCTGCTGCTGGTGCTGCTGCTGCTGTGCTGTTGTGTCTTTGCAGCCACCATCAGGAGTTCTGTATCGTAGCAGTTTGCTATGTGGCTGTAATGGGTGGATATCTTTAAATCGCTCCTACTCAATCAAGCACACCAAGTGATTGGCCTACTGCTGCTGCTGCTGTGCTGTGCTGTTGTCAGTTGCATCTTAGCAGTTTGCCATGTGGCTGGTAATGGGGAGATTATTCCGTCTTACTCAGTTTTCTCTTATTCAAGGACACTACCGGTATGTGATCATTCTGCTGCTGCTGCTGCTCTCTTTTGGCAGCCACCATCAGGGAACCCGTATCCTAGCAGCTCGCCGTGTTTTACATCAGGAGCTCTTACGTGTAGCTGGAGAGTGGCAGGGTGTGTTATCCAGCCTAGCCTTGGAGCTGCTGCAGGTGCCCAGGGAGCAGTGGCACAGCTGTAAGGGCGTGCCGGCTATGGTGCGCAACTTAGTGCAAGAGAGGGAGGCGGTGCTGGCGTTTATGCACACAGTGTGCGATGAGGTGAGAGTTGTTGGGTGTAGGCATCGTGATGAAGTTTTTAGTCGTGAGTCTTGCATGGGTGTGCCGGCTATGGTGCACAACTTTGTGCTGGCATTTGTGCACACTGTGTGTGATGAGGTGAGAGTTGTTGGGTGCAACTAGGCATCGGCATATAGCTAGAAGTGTGAGCCTCGCATGGGCGTTGTAGGGGGATGCCGGGTATGGTGCGCAGCTTAGTGCAAGAGAGAGAGGCGGTGCTGGCGTTTGTGCACACTGTGTGCGATGAGGTGAGACTTGTTGGGTGCAGCTAGACACTGTGTCAAGTTAAGCGTGAGTCTTGCATGGGCGTTGTAGGGGGTGCCGGGTATGGTGTGCAGCTTAGTGCAGGAGAGGGAGGGGGTGCTCACATTTGTGCATACGGTGTGCGATGAGGTGAGGCTTGTTGGTTGCAACCAAGCTGTAAGCGTGAGTCTCACACGGTCCTGCAAGTCATATTCGGGATAGCGACAGAAGAGGTTAACTCTCACACGTTGCCTTGTCTTGTAGAGCAACTAGCCACTGTTACGTTGTCATCAGCCATGTTTTAGGTGCACTTCAGTTTGAAAAGGTGATATTAAGCGCATGGTTTTCCCTGTTATGGTCATTGTGCATGACACAAATCGATCCATGTTTCTGATGAGATGGCCAGGATATTCAGAGCTATGGCAGTTGTACAGGGCATGGTTTGAGGACTGCTTAGTCTCATGTCCTTTTGACTCTGGCAGGACGCCGTAAACACGACCCTTCAGCTGCAGCTCCTGTGGTTTTCATGGGCTCGGGTGTTAACTGTTGGAATTACCATTGCTTTCTTGGATAGTGAGTAAATGGGTAAGTGATTGTATACAAGGTTGGCAGCATGCCTTACAGTCTCATCCAGGTACCAGATTGATTTGCATGCTGCCAGTCTTACACTCTATTGCTGTGTGACTTCCAAGCTGTGTAAGTCCCATATACCCCAGGCAGCCTACTTCTAGGACCTGCCTTCACACCTAGTACCCATACCGGCAATTCACCGTCGAGTTTCTGTGGAATTCAAACTCAGAGTTTGGGCATGCGTGCTTTATTAGGTACATAGCCCTCTACAAGAAGGACATTTAGAGGTGGCCTGCTACCCCTGGTGCCCAGATGTTAGGGTTTTGCGTTCACTTAAGTATCATATTCTGCGTGTGCATGCTGTATTAGGTACTGAGCCCTCTACAAGAGGCACAACTAGAGGTGGCCTGCTACCCCTGGTGCCCAGACCTCTGGACCATCAGCACCCTCATCGCAGCATCCCGCCCCACAACAGCAGACAGCACCGAGGGCCTGGACTGCAACAGCGGCGGCAGCACTAGCGGCGGCAATAACACCACACTAAAGAAGTCTGGGTCCATCGGCAATACCCCAGCAGCAACTCAAGCAGCAGCAGCAGCAGCTGGAGCAGGAGGGGGTGATGGCATCAGGGACATAGACCCACTCCCGTTACTGAGTCAAGGGGTTGCTGTGCTGCAGCCACTGATGCCGTTTATGACGGCGTTTCAGCTGTTAAGGGTGCCTGCGCTGGCTAAGGGAGCGGGTGTGAGGCTGAAGCGGGCGCTGCTGTTGGACCCGTTTAGGACGGTGGTACCAGCGGCAGCTTTTCCGGAGCCTAGCTTGCAGGAGCTGCAGGGGCTCAGTTTGTTGGAGGCGCATTGTGGGTCTTTTCAGAAGGTAGGTGCGGGTGCAGGGTTTGGGGGGGCAGGTGGGGAGATCTTAGGGTGCTAAGATTGGGTGCCTGGCGAGAACATTTGGGTCTAGGGTTTGGGGGCAGGTTGGGATGTTTATTTTTGGAAGCTGGAATTGGGTGCCTGGCGATGACAGTAGCGTTGTGCGAGAGGCATTGTGGGTCTTTTTAGAAGCTAGGTGGGATTGCAGGGTTTGGGGGGGCAGCTTGGGAGATTTTAGGAAGCTAAGATTGGGTGCCTGGCAAGAAGATGTGGGTGACAGTAACGCTGTGCAAGGGGCATTGTGGCTTTGTTCAGAAGGTTGATGGGGCGCTGGGGGCTAGCATTAGCATGGGGCCAGGTTGAGAGGTTTCTGGAAAGGCCGGACGGGTGCCTGGCGACAACGCTAGCGTTGCTGGAGATGCACTGAGTAAGAAGATCCCACTTGCGGCGAGACCATGCCGCATATCTCTGACGCTACCATGAGACTTCGTGTGTTTTGTGTATTGCTGTCGCTCCATCTTGCTGGTTTTGTGACAGCTTGAGGGCAGGGCCTGTGGCAATTGTCATATGGCATTCTATAAAGTGTAATGTAGCGATCAGGAGATCTATTAATGCTGTGGCTGCTGCCGCCGCTGATGCTGCTGATGCTGATGCCGCTGATGCTGATGCTGATGCTGCTGCTGCCGCTGCTGCTGCTGCTGCCGCTGCTGCTGCAGGTGATGTTGTGGGATTGGCTGAAGCTCAACCTGCCAAACTACCCCACCATCCTACCAGAGGTCACCTCTTACAGCTGCACAACTGCCGCTGGCTAGAAGTGTCAGGCTTCATCAAGTCCGGGGGCATACATAACTTGCCAGTCAGTAACTCAGTCAGTACCAATGGGTGGGATGGGTGATGATCTCCCAGGATGATGGTGTTGTTTGTCTGCAAGCCTGAGGTGAGGCTTCTCATCTGCTTGTCCCAGGACAGGATCGAACCCGCGTCCGCTAGGATCGCACACATGGGCGTTAGATGGCAAGGTCATTCGGCCATGTCTAGGAAAAGGTACCTAGATGGATTGGTGCGGCTTAGGTCTCATCTGGTCGTCCCGGCGCTCTCAGGGCAAAGGAATCTTGACGAGTGGAGTACAGCTGCACAAGTGCCGGGGGCTGAAACTGTCAGGATTCACTGGGCGTTATATGACAACAGATCCAGTCACCTTTGACGAGAGGACTGAGACTGATCACCTCAGGCTTGACCCACAATTGACATTGTAAAGTAATTAATACTGCATGACAAAACCCTCCATCATCGTGAGAACTCAGCCTTCTCAGTCATGATGTGTTAAGGTAATGCTTTGGTCTCGGCCCATACAGTCATAGTGACTGGCTCTTGAGTCTTGAAAACCCAGTGAAGCCTGGCAGTTTATGCTTTAGTATGACTGAGGAGGCTGAACTTTTGGGATATGGTGGTTTTTGTCCGCAATTCTGAGGTGATGCCTCCGTCTCATCTGAGTGCCTGGCCTCTCAGGACAAGTCAGCCTTGGAGGAATGGAGTGCAGGGTGTGGGAGAGGGTTCATTCTACCCCCAAGTATCTTCCCATTCTGTTGGGGGCATACATACCATTGACCCATGCACATAGGCAATGAGTTTGGGGTACCTCCAGGGGTACCTCGCTGTTTTGGTAACAGCTTCAGGTGCTCGGCCTATGGAGTAATGTAGTGATAATGCCGCCAGGGAACTCTCATGTAAGGACCCTCAGCCAGGGGGGTTGTGTGGGGGGGTGGGGGTGTAGGGGGTCCGGCGCCCACCCCCACCAGACCCAGGGTTTTAACTGTAAGGCAGCTGCAGGTAGGACTCTCGCGTGGCAGGGCATTGGAACAGTGGTCTGCTCAAGGGGAGGGGAGGGACCATACAGCAGGAACTCAGTTTCTGTCAACAGCCCGGCCGGTGGATCTCGCCACTGGCCTGGCTGCGGATCTTTGATCTCTCTGGCCGAGGCATGGTGTAAAGTAACAAGTTCATACTTTGTTTCAGGGGATATTGCCAGAGAAAGGAGCTCGTGACATATTCTCTTCTATTGGGCTGTGTATGGGGTTCCTGGGTGTAAGGGTTACACTGAAACTCTGTGTGCTTTCAAGGATTCCTCTGTGGGGCTATGCACAGGTCTTTGGGTGTAAAGTTGACACCGATCTCCTGCCTGTTCTTAAGGGTCAGCGCTAGCTAGAAGTGCGGACCGCCAGATGGATGTTGCTGATGTTACTGGGAAGTTGCCGCAACTCCGGATGGAGCAAACTGGGCAGTTTGCAGGGACTTGTTTTCACTTGCATAGAACTCGCAAAGTGCAAAGCCCCTGACGTACGTGCTTCCTTGCATTCTTGCCATTGCCATCCAAATGAAAGTGGCAAAGTGCAAAGCAGCACGGACGCCAGGGTCTTCGCCCAAAGCTTCTAAAGCTTGAACTATATCCTACCAATGTTTTTTAGCCTTTGGGTGGGGACTGAGAGTGAGCAAAAAGAGTTGAGCCGCCATGTACGCTGAAGATTGAGCAGTGAGGGTTCTTGAACCCTTTCCTGTTTGTTACAAGAGACGACTACACAGCCCTCCGGGCCGTGCAGCACCCAAGCATGGTCCTAACTCTTTATGTCTGTTAAGAGAGACCACTGCACTAAGTATCTCCTGTTTGTGGTGGTATCGCCTGAATAGGCAATCACATGGAATCATGCATTCTTGATCATGTATTTGGGTTATCCCGACAGCAGATGGCTGAGTCGACTGCCCTTCTTGCTTGCTCAGTGTTGATGTAATAAGGCCCTATCCTCATTGAAGGCCCCAGCAGTATCTAACAAGCTGATGATGGCATTAGCATTCGGATTGCTCATAGAATGCTGCATATTTTTGGCAACATTGGTCTCAGGGTTACCAAAAGAGCTCCAGCGATCAGGTAGCCAACACCAGCAGCACATTCTGCTGCTAGTGGTGTTGAGATTGTTGCTTCTGTCATTGTTGCTGCTGCTGCTTGATGTGCCCTGGGTAGTGCTGAACACTATCCAGGGCATGTGAAGCAGCAGAAGCAGCAGCAATGCCACAGGGGTTGGTGATGTTTGCAATATGGGTTATGGATCTCCAGTCCCAGCAGCAGTGCATGCAGTGAGGCGGCATTTGATGGATGTTAGAGCTGCTGGTGCATGCTGCTGCATGGATGCAGACATTGGCCATATCAGGTCACTCAGTACCGGCAGCTACATACCACGTTTATCCTCTGTGTGTGTGGAGTCTTACATTGGCAAACCCATTGGCACCCATCTTCTGATGCTCACTGGTCTCTTGGCCTACTCTTATAACAGTAACTTCATCTGCATGTGCGATTGACGTCTGCTGTCTGTGGTCTGTTGCTGCTGGCCTGTGGCCATACCAGCACTTCCAAATACCTCCAGCTTCAGCAGCAGCGCAGTCAACATGAGCAGCACACATCTATTAGGGCATATGGACAGTTATCTATGAGTGCTCATGCCGCAGTGTCAATGCATACGCATGCCATGGTTGCTCAACGCCCCGTCTAAGCATTCTTCTTGCTCTGGTCAGTCAGTAATTAGTGGTACCGGCGGGCTTTTCCGGCATGCAGTCATTGACGTTCTATGGGCAATGGTTGATCCGACCAACACTGACCCACAATTGACATTGTAAAGTAATTAATACTGCATGATCATGGCGCTTAGATGGAGCCAGTTGTTTGAACCGGTGGTCAGCACATGGCAAGTCGAAATGGGCTGGCCTGTCATACATTGGCTAGCAAGGGACCTAGGGTGGGCTGGTGGCAGCCACTGTGTGAGTTTTGGACAGGAACTTGAGTATGCCGTTGGAGCCTAAGTTGGCTCCTTGTGGGTGGCGCTGCCGCCACTGGCGCCCCGCTTTGACGGGGCCATTTGGCAATTGGTAATTGTGTTTTATCTGTCACATTACTGCCACGCACCTGGAGATAGCGAGATTGATGTTGCCGCATTCGCAGTGTAGTCTAGCTGGGACACGGGTTTTGGGTATGCCGTTGGAGCCTCACTGGTTGGCCCCTCGTGGGTGGCAACCACTCTGATGCATGTGTGCATTGGCACCGTACTCTTTTATCTGTATGATTGCCACATAGAAGGGCGTGAATGGTTGTCAACTGGCTAGAAGTGCTTTCAGGCCCTGAGTGCTGTTACCTTAAGGAGCTCTACCAGTGTGCATGTGCCGTCGAGAGGGGCTGTAGTAAGCATGTTGGAACAATTTATGCATGCAGGCCAGGGGCTGTAGTAAGCCAAAACCTGTTGCATTGAGCAGTCCAGCCAGTCACAGAATACAGATTACAAAGTGGCCCCACAAAGGGGGTGCCCGTGACGGAGCCAAACTAGGCTCCATGGGCACCATACACCACGCCAAACTTATCAATATGAGTCACCAGCCGTAGTCTGGTGATCTTGGCTGTCCGGGTCCCTGCTTGCTGTGCAGTCAGCTGGGCAGGTCGGGGTGCACCTGAAACTTCATCGGCCTGCCCAGATGCAGAGTCTACTAGTGTGCCATCCACACTCCACCTGCTGTGCTGTACCAACGGACAGGCTCTGAAACCCAAGGCCAAGAGTGCCATGTGTCTCAGACCCAAACCCAAGGAAGTCCATACAATGACATATTTCTGATGTAAGCCTGCTTGATGAGCTATTTCATGGGGCCGATACAGGAAGTTTGGGGACATTCCTGGTGTACTTTCTGCGTTTGAGAGAATCTGCCTCTGTATATTCATAGCCCTCGTAGGGTGGCAAAGTTCATGTAGAGATCCTGGACAGGACGTGAACAATGGGTCCGGGGTTGTTTGTACAATGATCCCATCCATACCAGCAAAGTCATCCTACTCCATGGCATTGATTCTGCTGCGAGGTGAGAAGGACGAGTTCCAGACACGCGAGGCATGCTTGTGGGTCAGTACTTTCCAATTTCTAAACTCCGGTACTATTCATCTCAGATATATGAAGCATGTGACATGCTTTGTCAGTTCTCCACTGGTATGCACTCATAATTTATGGAACCCAGCAGGTGAAGAGCTTTGAATTCACCAAAGTGCATGCCATCTGGTGTCGCTAGCAAGAGTCTGGGCTGCATGGCTGATTAGTGATGCATCTTACAGCAGGGAAGCCAGTTTAGGTAGATGCACTGTAGCTGGCCATGCTTAATTTACGTAACATGGGGCCGGCCAATAAAGATTGAACTCGATGACTGTGAACATCAAGTGCTCTTATGAAGACTCCAACCTTCTCCAATAAGAGCTGCTGCTGCTGCTCCTGCTGTATGGTTGTAACTGGCCCAAACGGATGCACTAGAGGTAGATGTTGCCCATACTACAAGCCTGCTGTCGATGCCAAGCAGGTTTGAATACCTTACCTTGAGGCACGTACGGTTCCTGGTTGGCTCCTGAGATACGTTGCTGTGGATTGAGGTCCGGGAAGCGCATAGCGGCTACAACTTATAGTCGGCTGCTGCTGGTGGCTGATTGAAGGCAATGCATCACTCTGAGGTCAGACGTGTGTGGGCCGTGTGGCCATCGCTGGCTCGCGTTCTAGTTATGATGTGCCCTGGCAACTGGCCCATGAACCTATTGGGTGTGCCTCAGGAGTATGCCCAAACATTTCCTGGCAGACAGGAATCACAGCTTCTATGGAAAGCGCCAGGGCACGGATGAGATCGTGCCGCAGGCAATAGCTCAGAAGGCACTATAAGCGACCAGTACCAAACCAGCTTCACATGCATCGTGATCAGGGTCTGTTTGGATTAAAAAAATGCAAGGAAGGAGTCCAGCTTTGACAAAGCAGTTCTTTGCTTTGGGCTTCTAAGCCTCATGCCACATAAGGGAAACGGACAGCGCAAGTGGACAACCTGACAGCTACGATGTCTTGATTCAGGGTCCTGCCGTGAAGGTTCATGCCGTGTGGGCAAAGGTAGTATGCAGCACGTCAGCAATGCCGTTGTCGAATGGACGTAGCTATACATCACGTGGGCGGTAGCAACTGACTCTCCCCCTGGGTGACTTGCATATATGTTCGCATCATGGGTGGAACAGAAGGTCTTAGACGTGTTTCTGTCACGGCTGATGGCCGTTGTTTTCCAAGGGACAACTTCAGCACGGCGTTGACCCTGAGGAGCAGTCCATACCCTCAGCGTTCTGCAAGGATGCAGCCCAGCTCTGTTGCCCTTAGGCGGGCCTTGCTGCAGGTGCGCCTGATCATGGCATGTCAAGTGGAGGAAGGCAGTGGAATAACCTCTTGCATTGCAGGCAAGGCCAGCCGTCTTGGGCCGCGGGGAGCAGCAGGCCTTCGCCGCAGGCATGTCTTCCATTGCAGGCGCTGAGAAGGTACAACTGATGTAAGCTGCTGGTAGCAAGACGCGCGTGGCAGTAGCTGACCAGCGATGGTTCTCTCGCAGGTACCTATGAGCCGTTTCGAGCCTGAGGAGTACTTGAACGATCGTTACAAGGCTATCGAAGACCGCCTAGCGGTAAGCATGGTCACGTTTTCTTCTCGGCAGCTGGTACTAGCCTGGGTGCTGAATCTGTTTCATCCTGCAGATCATCAGGAAGCGCATGAACAGGCCATTGACTCTTGCCGAAAAGGTGAGTCACTAGCCACATGCGTAGACGTCAGATAGGGTAGTTTGGCAAGACTGGAAGCCAGGTATAACCTTACTAGGCGTCGTATGCAACGCGGTACGCTATCGGATGCCGCAACACAGCATTCGTGCCATCCCTATGCATTTGAGTGCTACCCGTCACAACCCTACTTCTCGTTGCAGGTGGTTTATGGACACTTGGATGATCCCGAGGGCCAGGACATCGAGCGCGGCGTCAGTTACTTGAAGCTCCGCCCAGGTATGGTCCCGCTATGGCTTCTTGGCCCATGCATGGGATGAAGGTGATGGAACTCAGTGCAGTCAGGGAATGGGGCAGAGGTTCACTGGCAGTTGGCACCAGAATGCGTTGCATGGACCCTGAGCACAGCAGGAAATGCACAAATCAGGTTCTTCCGGCACTAGTTACCCAGCAGCCCAGCACTCAGTACAAGATGCGAGGCTGTGCCCTACTGCAGGACTGTTGAGTGTTGAAGTGTTTGCCCTGTTGCAGGACTGTTGAAATAACTCACTGCCTTGATTGTGCTTATTGCCTGCTTAGAAAATAGCAGCTTGCTGCTATTACTTACACAAGTATGAACTCTCTTGGAGTAGTGTTCCCCATGCATTATTAACCCTACGACCTGTCCTCACCCTGTATGGCTGCAGAATGTGCTGTGCACAGCTCTCCTCCCACTCCTGCCGAATCTGCTGCTCCTGCATCTTTTTTGTTCCTGCTCCACATCCTGCCTTCTGAGACTCTCCTGGCCTTCCAATTGCGGCTGCTCCTGGCCAAATGGGATGCTCTCTGTGTTGTATTACATTTCATGACATGCCATAGCAGAAAGTGCCATAGGCCCCGCGCCTCAAGCTGTCACAAAAGCATTGAGGTGATGCTTGGGTGCTTAGGGGCCCAGAGGGCTGTGCAGTGGTCTCTCTTAACAAAAGCATTGAGGTGGAACATATGCTTCCTGTTCGCATGTGTCCTGGTTCAAAGTAGAGGCACAATATCTTATGATGATGTTGCCGCTGCAGATGATGTGGCTATGCAGGAGATCATTGCTCATATTGCTCTTTCTCCCATGCCTTGGCACCTGCTGCTTGCATGCATCGTGTCTGCCTTCGATTTGGTATGTCCTCCAGCCATTGCTGCTGCTTTTCACCCACCAGCACGGTGGTAGTGGGCTTATAGTGGGTTGATTTTGCCTCCAGGCACAGCCCAAAGCGCACCTTGCCACTTCTGTTGCTGCTTGTTGCTTCTGCTGCCTGTGGTGCAGCTCCACATCCTGCTTTTTTCCCGCTCCCTTGCTCTCGTGCTACTGCTGCTGTTTCCTGTGTTTCTTCTTGTGGTTGTGTGGCCTGATATATGTGCACATCATGGTGCCTTCGCCTTGGGTTATCTTACCCTTATCTTTTCATCCCACCAGTGGTATGGCCTCGTCTTAGCTCTCAGTATCGGTCTCTCTCAACACCCAGTAACAAACTGGCTGGAGTCATGTGGCGGGTGCTGCACGGCCCGAAAGCTGTGCAGTGATCTATCTCGTATATAATGATCTTGACCCGTTTGAAAGTATGGTGCTGCTTGTTTCTGCTGCAGATCGCGTGGCTATGCAGGATGCCACTGCTCAGATGGCCATGTTGCAGTTCATCAGCTCAGGTCTGCCCAAGACCATGGTGCCCTCCACCATCCATTGTGATCACCTGATTGAGGGAACCACATCACCACAGCCTGATAGGTAGGGAAAGAAGAAAGGTTTAGGAGTAGTTGCTTACTAGGAGAGGGTTTAGGAGTAGTTGCTTACTAGGAGAGGGTTTAGCAGTAGTTGCTTACTAGGAGAGGGTTTAGGAGTCGTTGCTTACTAGGGGAGGGTTTAGGAGTCGTTGCTTACTAGGAGAGGGTGTAGGAGTCGTTGCTTACTAGGAGAAGGTTTAGGAGTCGTTGCTTACTAGGAGAGGGTGTAGGACTCGTTGCTTACTAGGAGAGGGTTTAGGAGTCGTTGCTTACTAGGAGAGGGTTTAGGAGTCGTTGCTTACTAGGAGAGGGTTTAGGAGTCGTCGTTTACTAGGATTTAGAGGAGGTAGGGACGGGGGCTGTGGGGGCGTTGTTGGCAAATATGTATGCATTTGAGAGACGCCAGCAGTGAACCCTGTGCATTCGCGGGACAGACGCCACTTAAACCTTATGCGAGCGGTTGGACGTGATTTGGGACTTTTGGACTCTACAAATTCAGCCATTGCAATAGTCTGTTAGCCTGATAGCGCTGGACATTGTCCTTTTTCTGCTAGGGTGGGGGCCATGCAGGGGCGGGGTGGCCTGGGGGCTTGCGATCAGCTTGGTTAGTTCTGTTCAGAAGTGATGCTGCAAGAGTGAGCAGGGAGCTGGTAGGGGACCAGGCAGCTGATAGGGATGGGCAGGGGCCCCCGTGGTAGTGGGGGGGACATTGCAGGGTGGTGCGGGGCACTATGCCGCAGCTGGTAGGGGGTACCTGGGGCATTGGAGTGTTGTGTACTGCACTCAGAGCTGTGGTGCTTCAAAAGGGCGAGCAATATGCTGTAGCATAAGCGGTTTAGGCAATGGTGAATAGGGAGCAGAGGATGGCGGGCTGTAGGTTGTTCCTGGGAGAATAAGCGAGGGGCAGAGAAGTGCATCGCAGGGAGGGGAAGCAGGGCCAAGGATGATTGGCGGGAGGAGGCAAAGAGGAGGAACGGGGTTGCAAATGGATTGAGAAGGGAGAGGGGTGAGAAGAATAGAAGATAGAGGTGGGGGAGGTTGGAACGGGGAGACAAGCATAAAAAAGGGAGAGTAAGGGGGAGAAGGAAGGCTTCAATGGAAGTGCAATAGTGTGTTGGAGACGCAAGCGGGAATGTTAGGCGGCGTGTTAGCAGCATACACCCTACATAGCGCTGTCTGAGGCTCCAGTTGGGCAAAGTAGGTAAATAGGCTTGTCCGGTGGCTTTACTAGATTTGTGATTAGCTGGCATCTTATCTGGCTAGCTGTACTTCTACTGCGTTTTGCTCCAGACGTGCTGTCATGGGCTGTGCTGTAATTGAAGTACAACAAGAGAGGCTACTGAGCAGAAACTGAGAACCATGTCTATGGGCACAGTGCCAATTGGATGTTGTGGACAACATGTATTCCAGCTGTTGGCAAGGTCGTCTTATGGGCTTTTCGCTGCTGGGCGCATGGTACGAATTTTGCAGTCCTCCGTCTCGGATTCTGACCATTGTGTGTTGTGGACTGCAGGAACAACTCCTTTGGTGGCAATGCAGATTTGGAGCATGCTAAGAATGTGAACAAGGAGGTGTACAACTTCCTGGCTACTGCTGGTGCCAAGTATGGAGTGGGCTTCTGGAAGCCTGGCTCTGGTATCATCCATCAGGTAGGGGGGATGCTTTCTGGGGTGGGGTTGGGACTGCAGCAGTGAGACGAGGGTGCGGGGTTGGGGTGGAGTTTAAAGCAGGGGCGCAAAGAATGGGACACCACCACCGCCACGTCTTGAGGTTTATCATGCACGGATTTACTTTCCAAAGGTGAAGCCGTCAGCTGCTGCCTGGGTGGGGTGGGTTGAGGCACAGTGGGAGCATGATGTGGGCTTCAGGCTCTGATATCATCCATCAGGTAGGGGGGATGCTTTCTGGGTGGGGGAAGGGGTCTTCCTGTGTAGTTTGTAGCAATATGTAGTGATGCACAATGAGCAGTCGACAAACAAACAAGTGATGGGGATGGATGGGTGGGGGAAGGAGGGCTGCAGGAGTGGAACCCGGCCAGGTGGGTGGGTAGAGCGTACAGTCTCAAGTAGGGGAGTTGAGAGGCAGGGGAGGGACAGCAGTGGCAGAGGGTGAAAGGGGGAACAGAATGGGTAGAGGAAAATGCTTGGCAGCAGGCCAGTTCAATGTAACAAATCACGATTACATCATGGCCCCTCAAAGGGGGCGCCCGTACAGAGATGATTGAACAGGGCTGCAAAACAGCAACTGTCAGGGAGAGCAGCAGAAATTGCACTTGTGCTGAACTGCCGGTACAGAATGAGAGGTCTGTTCTATCAAGAAGAGAAAGTCAATGCGATAAACCTGGCTTTGGTTAAATAAAAATAAACTAAAAAAAATTAAAAATTTTGGCATATAAAAAAACGCCAAATCCTTTTACTCTAACAACTAGGTGGCTTTCCTGATGCTTGTCAGTCCAGTAGGTACTGGGTGTTGGGCGCAATCTCTAGCCTGCTCGCCTATTCATCAAGCGATCTGTTAGCACCACCGGCCTTGGCTCTAGCCGCGTACGTTTTTGTGAGCACTTCTTTCTTTTGCTTGTTTCACTTAAAACAAGGCTCCATAGCAGCAGGTAGCTCGGTAGGTTGTCCCTCTCCTCTTCCATGCCGCTACTGTCTCTGCTGTTCCACCTCACCGTTTTCCTAATAGAGTGAGATGCGGTGCCTATGGCATTTGCTAGGGCATATCACAGGATGTTATTTTAAGACTGTCTCTCCACTGCTATTGACACTACTGCTGTGCTCCTGCTCCCCTTATTCACATGCCGCTACTGTCTCTACTGTTCCACCTCACCGTATTCCTAATAGCTTGAGATGCGGTGCCTATGGCGCTTTTGCTAGGGCATATCACAAGATGTTATCTCAATACTGTCTTTCCACCGCTATTGACACTGCTGCTGTGCTCCTCCTCCCCTTCTTCACATGCCGCTACTGTATGTACTGTTCCACCTTGCTGTATGTACTGCTGTATGTACTGCTGTATGTACTGTTCCACCTTGCTGTTTTCCAAATACTATGAGGTGCAGGGTGGAAAGCACTTTTGCAATGGCATCGCAAACTATATTGCTGTTCCTGCTCTTCCTCCCCTTCCCAGAACGTCTTGGAAAACCACGTCCTGCCGTGTTCATTAATACTGTCTCTCCACTGCTACTGACACTGCTTCTGGTGCTCCCTGTCGCCTTCTCACGCAGATTGTGCTGGAGAACTATGCCCTGCCTGGTCTGATGATGATTGGCACCGACTCCCACACTCCCAACGCCGGTGGCCTCGGCACGTGTGCTGTGGGTGTGGGGGGTGCAGATGCTGTTGATGTAATGGCTGGTCTCCCCTGGGAGCTGAAGGCCCCTAAGGTCATTGGTGTGAAGCTCACCGGGAAAATGAGCAAGTGGACCAGCCCTAAGGATGTGATCTTGAAGGTTGCGGGTATCTTGACGGTGAAGGGTGGTACTGGCGCTATTGTGGAGTACTTTGGTTCCGGCGTGGACAACATCTCCTGCACAGGTAGGTCCTAGGGGTTTCTGTTACAGCTGGTTGCCACAGTCTCGATTTTCGCTTAGAAGCCCAAGTCTAAGCAGTAAGCGGATTAGGAAGCATGAAGGTTGCGGGGATTTGACGATGAAGGGTGGTACTGGCGCTGTTACGGGATATTTGGGTTGGATGTTTCCTGCACAGGTAGGTCCACCTCCCTGTCTCTTTAACAGCTTAAGGTGCGGGGTCTGTGGGACCTTTGCTGTGGCATGTGAACGAGATGTATACAGGTAGGTCATGGGTATGGAGGTACGGGTGGCTGCCTTAGCCCTGACTGTAGCTTGGAAGGCCAAATCGACCATATATAACAAGCTGCAACAAAAGTATAGGCCCTCGGCGGGGGTTGTCCCTTTACCATTCTGGTGTGTCTTTCACTTTGCATGAATACTATCATGGTGGCTTCCAGGGTGTCCTGTATGCATTGCTTTTTTTTGTTGCTTACGACCTCCTGCTTTTCCTACCTGTACCTTAACTGCCATACAAAACAGCAAGGTGGACAAAGTCAATGCTGTGGACTGCAGGAATGAAACCAGGACTGCTCGGACCCGAGACGACATAATACAACTAGGGCCAAAATGCAATGAACTGTTTAGCTCACCGATCAGCTGACCGACCAGGTCTCATTCTGCGCTTCCCCCTGCTTTTATTACCTGTACCCAACCTCCAAACTAACCAGATTGCTCTCTTGTGCTGCTGTTCTCCATTCCAGCAGTGCATGACAGCACCCCACTTTCTCATTCGGCACTCTCCCCTGGTTTTATTACCTGTACCCAACCTCCAAACTAACCAGAGTGCTCTCTTGTGCTGCTGCTGGTCCCCGTTCCAGCAGTGCATGACAGCACCCCACTTCTTCACTCCGCACTCTCCCCTGCTTTAAGTACCTGTACCCAATCTCCAAACTAACCAAAGTACTCACTTCTGCTGCTGCTGTTGATCCCTGTTCTAGCAGTGCATGACAGCACCCTGCTTTTACATTCCGCACTCTCCCGTGCTTTTATTACCTGTACCCAACCTCCTAACTAACCAAAGTACCCACTTGTGCTGCTGCTGCTGGTAATGTGCAGGGATGGCCACCATCTGCAACATGGGTGCTGAGATTGGTGCCACCACCAGCATGTTCCCCTACAACCACAGGATGCATGACTACCTGGTGTCCACTGGCAGAGCAGCAGCAGCAAACCTGGCAGATGCTTTCCAGTGAGTGGCTTGGGCAGACATAAACATTTGGTGATATGCCATAGCAGAAGTGGGATAGATTTCATGTGATATGCTGTAGCACAAGCGCCATAGGCTTTGTATGCAGACGTGTCAGGGGGCTGGATGCTATGAGCGGCAGCAGCAAACCTGGCAGATGCCTTCCAGTGAGTGGCCTGGGCATTATGTTGTAAGAAACCACTGCACAGCCCTTTGGACCGTGCAGGACCCAAGCATGACTCCTTATCTGATTGGATAGTGGCTAGGGCATTATGTGATGTGCTATATCAACATTTAGTGACATGTCATATGTGATTTGACATAGCAAAGGTGCCATGGTATGCCATAGCAAAAGGGCCATAGGCTGTGCATGATATGTTAAAGCAAAACTGCCGTAGGCCCCGCACACCTAGGCTGTTATGGAAGACAGCAAGGTGAACCAATGTTGTTGGGCATCATGGATGCAGTGCTCAATGAGTGTTAATGCAGCAAGGGTATGTCTTCCTCCTCCCTATCAATAAGCATCTCCATCCCGTTCGTGGGATCCTCTAAGCCCCAGTCACCCCTTACTTAGCGGAGTCTATGGAGTTGCAAGGGTGGTGCAAAAGTATGCTTCTCGTGTGGTAGCAATGCCCAGGGGCAGGGATGTTTTCATGTATCGTGGGCTCGGCCCAACTTGGACAGTAGATTGCCTGATGTGAAGCAGCTACAAGGAGACAAATTGTACAGGAAACAACTGTGGGTACCTGATGTTGAAAAATTTATGCCGCTCTTGCTCCCCTTGTGTTTTCCAGGGAGAACTTGAAGGCAGACGAGGGCGCCACCTATGATCAGCTCATTGAGATTAACCTAGACGAGCTGGAGCCCTATGTCAACGGCCCCTTCACCCCAGATCTTGCCCACCCACTGAGCAAGTTTGCTGATGAGCTGCGGAAGAATGGCTGGCCTGCTGAGCTTAAGGCGGGGCTCATCGGCAGCTGCACCAACAGCAGTTACGAGGACATGCAGAGGGCAGCGAGCGTGGCAAAGCAGGCATTGGCAGCTGGGATTAAGGCAAAGGTGCCTTTCACTATCACCCCTGGTTCAGAGCAGATCAGGGCTACTATTGAGCGCGATGGCATGATTGACATCTTCACCAAGGTGCGGTGGTCTCCTTTGTGCAATGCTGGTTGTAGGTTTTGTGTTGGTTGGGGTTAGGGTTTAAAGGGTTTAAACCAGCCTCCCAACCCAACATGCGTGGTTTAGTGTGTGCAGCGGTCTTGTGTCGGAAATGGTTATGTTTGCTTTGTGCGACAGCCCTGTGTGGGATTTGGAGTCTCTTGAGGGAGCAGCAGGGGCATTATGCAGTTGGTGGGTGGGGTGCCTTATAACGCACTTATCCAACATTATTCCACTTGAATGGCCAGAAGTCCATCCTTCAGGATTTCCAGCACGAGGCTTGCTAGTATGTTTTGTGCAATTTGCTACTAGCTAGCTTGGCATTGTTGTGACTGACTGTTCTCCTCCTGATCATTTAGGATGTGATGACTGCTGACCAGGTCCTGTGCTCTATCTCGACCCCGCACTCTTCTAAGCAGCTTGAGATGTGGGGCCTAAACCCTAAACCCAGACCTTTATCTACCCTAAACCCTAAAACAAGCTGCCCTTCTTGTGTCGCTGCTTTGATGTACAGGTGGGCGGTACAGTACTAGCCAATGCCTGGGGCTGCCCCCGCAGCCCTTGCCTTCAACCCTAAATACTTGAACCCTAACCCTACATCCGTATCTAAGGCTTCTTGTTGCTGCCTTGATGTGCAGGTGGGTGGTACAGTGTGGGCGAACACCTGCAGCTGGGCCTAAAGTCCTCCCATAATCCCTAAACCCTAAGCTCTAAACCCTAAACTGATGCTTGCTCTTGCTGCTTTGATGTGCAGGTGGGCGGTACCGTGCTGGCCAATGCCTGTGTTTGGGCCTTAAACCCTATAACCTAGCCCTGAATCCTTATCTGGGCTTGCTCTTGCTGCTTTGATGTGCAGGTGGGCGGTACCGTGCTGGCCAATGCCTGTGTTTGGGCCTTAAACCCTAAAACCTAGCCCTGAATCCTTATCTGGGCTTGCTCTTGCTGCTTTGATGTGCAGGTGGGCGGTACCGTGCTGGCCAATGCCTGTGTTTGGGCCTTAAACCCTAAAACCTAGCCCTAAAACATTTTCTGGGCTTGCTGTTCCTGCTTCGATGTGCAGGTGGGCGGTACAGTGCTGGCCAATGCCTGTGTTTGGGCCTTAAACCCTAAAACCTAGCCTTAAATCCTTATCTGGGCTTGCTGTTGCTGCTTTGATGTGCAGGTGGGCGGTACAGTGCTGGCCAATGCCTGCGGTCCCTGCATTGGGCAGTGGAAGCGTACAGATGTGGCCAAGGGAGAGGCCAATAGCATCATCACAAGCTACAACAGGAACTTTGCAGCACGTAATGATGGTAATCCAGCAACACATGCCTTTGTGGCCAGTCCAGAGATTGTCACAGCCATGGCAATTGCAGGTGGGTGCTGTGTGGGGGTGAAGGAGTAGAAACTGTCTGCAGCAGCAATGCAGAGAAGAGGTGGTTGCGGGCCTGAGAGCACTCTGTAACTGTTAAGTCTGTAACGCAATAGGAAAGTCAGCAGTACAGGAATAGCACCATCATTTACAATACCTTCTGATGATTAATACCTTCTAGACTGTTCCACTTCGCTGGCTTTGTGACAGCTTGAGATGCGGGGCTTCTTGCACCTTTGCTATCGCTTATCACATAATGATGATTAATAATACCGCAAAATCATCAGGTGAGCGGGCATTCCAAACTGAGAAGGACACCTTGGTAGGTGCCGATGGCAGGGAAAGTCACGTTGGCATAGCCGGTCTTGCTTTTTTTCAATTACTGACTGGTACATTCCATTCTGACCTGACTTAAGACCCTTGCTGATTGGTGGATACCAGTATTAAGTGACGTGACCTTTTACATTCGCTGACTTGAAAAGGACGAATAAATGCAAGAGCTAAACCACAATCCAAAAGGGATAGCGAGACCACTGACTTGCATCTTCAAATGTTTCAGGTGACCTGACCTTCAACCCTGAGAAGGACACCCTGGTAGGAGCTGATGGCAAGGAGGTCACTCTGGAGTCACCTTGGGGAGATGAGCTGCCTGCTAAGGGCTTTGACCCAGGCATGGACACATACCAGGCACCACCAGCATCAGGGGAGCGCACCAAGGTCAAGGTAAGAGGAAAGGGGGAGATAAGCCCAGATTGCAGAATGAGCCCATTGCAAGAAGAGTCTGGGGAGCATGCAGGAAGGGTGGGGAGGCCCGGTCAAAGAATTGGGAAGCAGGGGGAAGGGTATGGATATGTTGGCAAGGGTATGGAAAGGGTATGGACCCCGCAGCAACTGTGTGCAGCTGCTGTCCCCATCTCAGAAGTGGCAGTGTGTTACTCCTCCCTACATAGAAGGAGAGACCTTTCCCCCCTTCAACATGTGCCGTTGTGTCCCTTCAAGAACACTTTCTGTCTTGTTGGTAGTATCAGCGAAAGCAGCTTGTATAAAGTGCTTAAACTGTTCCTTCTCTTGCTTTGGGATTGTTTAGGTTGATGTAGACCCTGCCAGCAACCGCCTGCAGCTGCTGTCCCCTTTCAATAAGTGGCATGGTGATGACATCAAGGATGCAGCCATCCTGATAAAGGTGAAGGGCAAGTGCACCACGGACCACATCAGCATGGCTGGGCCCTGGCTGAAGTACCGTGGACACTTGGACAACATCTCAAATAACATGCTCATCGGTAAGAGGGGTTTCAGAGGTTGGGTACAGAGAATGAAAGCAGGCGGCAGTGCAGGCAGTATAACAGGGTCTTCTCGTATGGGGTAGGGTTTGTTCCCATTGAATTCTGATTGATGAGGCTGCATGGTTTCAGGGGAAAACGTATGTGGAATTGCATGGTAAAACGTATGGTGGAGGGATGTCCATATGTGTGGGAGGTGCGACAATCAGAGACTTGTGGTCTGGTCTGAATGAGTAATGCAAATGTCTAGTAGTCCGCCCAACCGTAGGAAAGAGCCCCAAAGAGTTTCTTGCTTGGGGCTGTTGTCGCTAACCACTACACTCAAGCCCTCTTATGCACTGGACCTTGCATTCCAGCCAGCAGCCAATTTTGCTCTGGTGTGTTGATTATGCAGCTCGGGTGGAGTCGTCTGTGGGCTTGCTTGCTTGGCACAAACATAGATTGGTAACAACCAGGGAAACGTCACCACCTGTTATGATTGAAAGGACAAATCTGAACGTCCGCAACCAAAATCACCTACATGCATCTGTAGGTTGCTCATCTACAGGGGACGATTGGGCAGGGTGGAGTTTTCGTGCATTGTGCCTACCTACGTGCATCTGTAGTATGATCATATGTGGGAGAAGGTTGCTCAGGCTTGGAAGGTGCAGGTTCATTGCATTGTGCTCTCTCGGTTGCTCCCCATGACGCCTCAGTTTGCAGTGGCCTGTTGCCATATTGGGAGATGTTTTCTGCTGTTTCAGCAACTGCATTACCCTTGCTAAAGAGTGATCTCTGCCACAGAGCGTGACACACATCTGACATGCCTGAGGGTAAAACTCGCATGCATGGGGAATGGTGCTGTAGTGTTATGTATTGTGTCAGGGTATCAATCAATCAATCAAAACGCAAGACCAGCTATGCGAATGGCCAAACAAACCCAGGCCATAGACACACAGCTCCTGATCACAACCACGGAGCCACACAAATGGTGGTGGATTTGCCAACACACAAGCTGAGGCTAGATGCAAATGCATGGATATCCTCGCTACAGAGCAATGCCTGCAACAGAGCTCTACACACATTTGACATGCCTGCTGAGAAAACTCGGATGCATGGCGCAGGGTGTTGTAGCATTGTATGTTATGTCAGGGTCCAAGACTCCAGATGACAATGTCTGTGCTGTGTGTGGCCTGCAGGTGCGCTCAACTCTGCCAATGACAAGGTCAACACTGTGGTCAATGTGTTGACTGGGGAAGAGGACAGTGTCCCAGGCACTGCTCGGTACTACAAGCAGAAGGGCCTACCATGGGTTGTAGTAGGTGAGTGAAGCTAGGCCAAAGCATTGTGAAGTGGAAAGCTGAGCATGTCATTTGGAGTAAAAGGGACCACGGTACCCAAATAACAGGACCTGAGTCTTCCACGGCGTTCATGGAGAAGGTGTTTTGAGGTTAAGGGTATGCAAAGATTAGGTTCAGTCAGAAGGCGAGGAGCGAGGAGTTCTTAGGGGCAAAGAAGGTCCTCGGCATTGTCAGTTGACACGCTATGATTTGGTTGGGCCTAGGGGTCTGCATTCAGAAGCTCCGGACTGTCAATTGTCTGTTCTGCGGCTTCGGCTGCAGCAACATGGTCTCACATACCCGTACTACTACCAGTAGGTACGAAGTATTGCTGAGCAGCAGCAGCAGGGCGACAGCACTGGTCGAAAGGACCAGGTACAAAGGGTGAAGCAAGTAGTGCATGCAGCCTGGGGGGGGTGGGTGATTTGGTGAATTGGGCTGCTGCATGCTCTTGCTGGGTGTCAGGGCGAGTCTCCTAGAGGGGACATATCGAAGACTGCTTGTTAGCGGGGGTAGTCAATTCTAGGTGGTGAACTCTACGGGGGGGGGGGGGGGGGGTAGCTGCCATTAGCATGCTGCGCTGTAGCCTATTAGCCTATTAGCTGCATGCATTGTAGGGCACGCGAATCTAGGCGCTAGGCAGGGGCGTAGCATCAGTTGCCTCTCCCTCAACTAATGCGGGTTGGAACTGAAGTGGAGGTTCTGTGCCCTAACCTAATGCCCAAAAATCAAGACAACAAATCACAAACGCAAAAATCATCTTAATGCACGTGATTTGAGCACTATGGTGAGGGCAGTAGCGGAGGTTTTGCAGTAACCCATCCAGCTTGACGTAGCTCTTAAGTCTTTCTTCCCAAGCTGCATCCCTGCATCAGGCACATAACGAATGCTGATACATGCACGTCCTTGTTTTGCTTTGCTTTGTTTTGATCTAATTCTTTGGAAAACCAGTAGACAAACCAGTAGACGACAAGTAGAACAACAGCGAGAAAACACAGAATAACACCGACCCTGTCTTATTATCTCGATGCAGGTGATGAGAACTATGGTGAGGGCAGCTCCCGTGAGCACGCCGCCTTGGAGCCCAGGCACTTGGGAGGAGTGGCAGTGCTGGTGAAGTCGTTTGCTCGTATCCACGAGACCAACCTGAAGAAGCAGGGGATGCTGCCCTTGACCTTCGCTGACCCTAAGGACTACGACAAGATCAGTCCTGAGGACAGGTTGAGTGTGGTGGGGTTGAAGACATTCCAGCCCGGCAAGCAGCTCAAGATGGTGGTGAGCAGGGAGGGTGGGGTGGGTAGGGGTGGGGTGGGCGGGGGTTGGGATGAATTGGGGTATGGGAAAGAATGGGTGTGTACATGTGGTGAGAGGCTGAAGACCTTCTAGCCGGGCAAGCAGCTCAAGATGGTGGTGAGCAGGGAGGGTGGTGTGGGGAGGGGGTCGGGTTTAATGTGATATGTGCGATGGTGGGCTTTGTACAAGTGGTAGCCAGGCTGAAGGGTTTCCAGCCTGGCAAGCAGTTCAAGATCATGGGCAGGGAGGGTGGGGTGTGGTTGGCCAGGATTGATTGCAGTGTATGCAATAGTGAGGTTGTGAAGTGTGGTAAGACACGCTCAAGGGCTTACAGCCAGGCAAGCAGCTCAAGATAATATTGAGCAGGAAATGTGGGGTGTGGTGTCTCGGAGTTGGCTGTGATGTGAGCAACAGCGAGGTGGTGAAATGTGGTGAGATGCGCATAAGAGGTTTTATGGACTTCCAGGCAGGCCAGCACCTCAAGATAGTGGTGAACGGGGAGGGTGTGGTGGGGGTGGTTGGGATGTGGTGATTGGGGATTGATTGGGATATGGGCAGTAGTGGAGTGGTGATATGTGGTAAGAGGTAGAGAGTGTTGCAACTGGACAGCAGCTCAAGATGGTGGTGAGCAGAGAGGGTGGGGTGGTCATAGACTTTACAAAGGAGACAGATCTCAATAAAGATCATGGGTCTTTCTTAAAAACAAGCCTAGTGAGGTGCTTAATTGTTGATTAGTTGTACTTCCAGCCAGGCAGGAACCCTG
The DNA here is from genome assembly GCA_963556185.1 of Pseudopediastrum boryanum. Classification (NCBI taxonomy): domain Eukaryota; kingdom Viridiplantae; phylum Chlorophyta; class Chlorophyceae; order Sphaeropleales; family Hydrodictyaceae; genus Pseudopediastrum; species Pseudopediastrum boryanum. Next base: position 1,326,701 of record OY744504.1, read on the forward strand.
CCATGCATTCAAGGTGGACGAGTTAGTGTGGTTTGTTGGGTGGTGGGTGGGGAAAGGCGGTTTGTGAGTGGTGGGCGGAAGGGTGGGGAAATGCGGACGGAGGGTGGGCATAATCTTGGATGGTATGTTTCCAGGAGCATTGGGAAGACACGAGGAGGACAAATGAATGCAAACACTAGCAATGATTGTCAGCAGCTAGGGCTGTTGTGCCTGTCACTATGGTCCTTACAGGCGGCAGCCTGGTGTTTTGCAACAGATCCAGCAAAGTGGTGCTGCTTGTTCCCAATAATGAGCATTCAAAGATATAGCTAATGACAACATACTGGGACCATGTGTTTAATTTCGTTCCCTAACACTACATGTGGCACTGGTTCCAACCTTCGCTGATGTTTCATGCTGAAGCCTAGAACTTGGCCCTGCTCAGTCTTGTGCTGTTCGCGCAGTTGGGGCCAGCTGACGCTATTGCTGATTCGAAAGATCATGTTTTTGTTTGCATGGTTTGTACAGGACTGGCAGATGATGCTTTACTTCTTGTTCCTGTGCATGGTTTGTACGGGCACTGGCAGATGATGCTTTACTTCTTGTTCCTGTGCATGGTTTCTACGGGCACTGGCAGACGATGCTTTACTTCTTGTTCCTGTGCATGGTTTCTACGGGCACTGACAGATGCTTCACTAACTTGTTGCTGTGCAGGGCAAGCGCAAGGATGGCAGCACATACGAATTCCCTGTCAACCACACCTTCAATGACAACCAGATCAACTGGTTCAAGAACGGGAGCGCCCTGAACGCCATGGCTGCTCAGTTTGCCAAGAAGTAAGGGGGATTTGCTTCTGGTAGGTGGTAGATGGTGGAAGTTCTGTCTGGTAGAGAAATGGCATACGTGGAACATATGTGCAGCTCAGTCAGTGGGGGCTGAGTGGCAGTGGCAGTGGTAAGGTGGGGTTTAGAGTGATCACTGCTTCACAAATTAGTCATGCTGAGAGTATCACTTCCATATGGGGCCCGAGGTGAAGCTGCAATGTCCGTTAGGGTGAATACCATGGGGTGGTATTGGAGGTATTGGATTTACTGCGTTTGTGTTGGCAGATGCAACAACTTTTCGATACTGCAGCAGCTTGCTAAATGTTCTGTTGATGGGAAGAGGTGGGTGGGGTTTGTGGTGGGTGCGAGTGTGCACATGTGGTAGCAGACAGCAGTAGCCGTGCGGGTGCTTCACACTGTAGTGCTTTACAGAGTGTATGGCGGGGAAGCGTCGTGGAGCATTTTGCATTGGAAGATAATGTGTAGGATAGCATGTGCCTTCCATGTCGTGCCCCCCTTTGGCAGCTGGTATTGCTGAACGGGTGGTTGTGCTTGATTGTGACTGCTTGTTGTGACAGCTTAACCATATGGTCCATGGCACCTTCCGTCTTGAGGCTGTTGTTTGGTGAGAACCAGGGTAGCTCAGCTCTGCTGCCTGATACGATAGGAGTACAATTTGCACTTGGGATGATGCAGTCCACTTATCACGGTTTTGTACCAATATGTACCTTGCTCCAATGGTGTCCCTCTTAAGCAATTGCATGAGGCTGAATGATTGTTCGCTTGTTACTGTGGAACTTTGGTGTCATGCTTGATCAGCAGTGCGATGCAATGCATCCGTCTGTCGACCGTGCTTGTTGCGCACGTCCTGTTTAACTTGCCATCTCAGGGATCAAAATTAAGCAAGTAAAACATATTTATTGGCAGTGTTCATGGCTTGTTACGAGGTGCGAACAGTCTACGCATTAGTCGTTGTAGAAATCAGCATGCTCGGTTGAGATCGTTTGCTGTCCGCTGCTCGACAGCGAGCAACTGCACTCTTATTAGGAGGCCGGCATGGACTGGGCATGGACACTACTCTGAAGGGGAGGGCCAGCCTGAGCTCAAACGGAAGGTAACTGGCGTGGTCATATTGGCCATACGTCAGGGCACCGATATTACTGGTAGACAGGCGTCACGGTTTGAAGACACCGACTCAGTCCTCAAGTTGCGCCAAGGGGAGTAAAGTGACAGGGGGTCGCACGCCAGGCGTGGCACCAGCAGACCTGTGTCGACAAGTTACCTCTGCAACTTGCATCCTTTCTGCTGCGCTTTGGCTCCAATTACTCCTTATATAGGCTACTATAAAGGTCTGCAGTTGCATGATGCATGCATGATCCTGCGAGCCCAGGGGAAGCCCTCCGAAGTGCGTGCTTGGTACACTTTCATCCTGAAATCCCGTTGCAAGCCATATAGGCCAGTCTAGCTGCAGCGCTAGCTCCAAATAGGCTTTATATGAACCTCTGATATGATCGCGTGCATATGCCTGCCCAGAATGCATTCCAAAAGCTCTCTAGGTCGCCAGACCACCGCTCACCGTTCCTCCTGAAGACGAGAGCAACGCAAAGCAAACTTAAAGCTTCCCCTATGCTCCTGCTGCTACCAATTCGTCATACACATACTATAAAATTGTTCCCTAGCGCAAGAGGTCTTTCATCCCTGCCGTACTGAGCCATAAGTCCTGCGCTTGTCCTCGGTGTGAAACTTTCATCCTGACCGGGATGAAAATCAGCCCGAAACGGCAGGTTAGGCAGGGTGGAAGGCAATCGCAAGGCAGGAAACTATCTAATAGACAGTATGGCGTGTCTAAGAGCGCTCTGTGCTTGCTATATGGCCTTGCATAGCAAGTTGGCTCTCGCACTAGGCACTCCGGTCTGCCGGTGTGTCTTAGGCGGTGGTCACACTGGTGCGGTTCGCCTCGCGGTTCGGGGGATGACTGGACTGTCACTAGCCTGAACCGCCGGTGCGCAACGGGGAAGGGGGCCCGTTTCAGGTCACGGTTCCCCACATAAGCTGCCATTGTGCATGCCCTTGGTGATCGAATCTTACTTTTATTGTATTTAAACGTCCTTTAAGTGCTCGGTTGCTGTCCTAGCTCCTCCTGGGGTTGCTCGCGAACATGCCATGTAGTCGGGTCCAGGGTGCACTCACATATCGCTCACAGGAAGCGTCCAAACGCTTCATAAGCCTTCAAAAAGAACTTGGGCGAGCTACTTGTGGCCTGGTTGTGACATGCAGAAGCCAGTGCTCGGTTGGTGAGTGAATTTGGCTGTCACTCCGAGGGCGAACCGCACCAGTCTGACCACCGCCTTAGTGGCGTGAGACCCCCTGTCATCTTCATTCCCCTTTCACTTGGTTGCGCCGAAGCCACTTGTCGAGCTGCACGTCCAAGTCGGTGAGTTTGTATCCGTTCACCGATTTCATGTAAAGATATTCACGACGCATGATACATCATATTCGTGAACAGGTTAACTCCCCGGAAAGATCACCCGCAGTGACGAGTAGATGTTCCACATGCCGACGCGCCGCGCGCGCGCTGAGCGCTGGCATTTTGGTTTAAACAAGAACGTCAAAAGTCAGCGTATTCGCCTGCTTCCGGCTGTTGGCACCACAACAGTGAACACAAAAAATTTGAGCATCCCACTGGGCTATATGCAACACCAAGGCCAACCAGTACATGAATTGTTGGTTGCTTGGCACCTGTTCAATACAACATCTGCTCACAATGTATGCATGGCTACTTACATAACGCATGGCCTAGTTGCAGCACTAGTGCTCACTGCAACCAACAATGACTTCTCATCATCCTCTCAAGAAAGAATGCTCTGATGCAAAATAGGGTGGTATTATTATTACATTTCATGATATGCCATAGCAATAAGTGCCATAGGGTGGTATCACCCTTGGATACACAATAGATGCCACTGCCCAGCATCTATCCAGCAGCTCCAAGAACTTATCATCAGTCTGCTGTTTGCCTCTGCACACACTACAGCACATCTGTCATAAAGCCAAGCCAACACACTGGTGACAGGCAGGGAAGGCACGTGCATTCGCCTCCCATCATATTTCAACAATTGCAGATCACCTGCTCTTGACAGTGTAGAAGTATGCTCAAAACGCATGCATCATCATTGAATTCTTGGGATTTCATGCCACATCATGGCAACTTGGAGGAACCAACCGTCACATGTTGCAGCCAGCCTCCATACAGCTTACAGAAGAAGCTGCTTACACATATGCCCTCATCACAGTTAACCACATCACATCGGGAGACTCAATTTCTGCAGGGACCTGCCTGTAAGTAGAAAAATCACCAAGATGTGCTTGCACATCAAGGCCCATGTACTGCATGGGTACTAGCCTACACATGCACGCCTTCAGGAGGGATGCATGCCTCAGTAAACCATAACCAAGCCAATGAAATGATCGCAATGATTGCAGCAAGTTCGCATTACACATGCCAGTCTCATGTCCCTTGCAAGGGAGCCTATTGAAGCAGAAGGTAAAGGACCAAACCGTGGCAGACTTATTCCACCGCTACTACACCACCCCCTCTGACAACCTGGGAACGCCCTCTCCTCAGTTGGCCATACGCATAGAGGTCACCTCCATCGCTTCCCCAACAGCAGTCTCCTCGCTCACATCAGACAGATTAGAGCACATATCCCCCTCACAGTCCATCCTGCTGCTACCCGCACCCCCAGACTCCAGCTGCTGCAGATCAGCAGCCTTCAGTCCACCAGCCACACCCATATCCATCACCCCCTCCCTGGGCGCTACCTCAGAGTACATGTACAGTTTCAACGGCTCTGTCATGCGCATTCCACCATAGTTGCTAGCGGAACAGATGGTGTAAGCGCCCATGTAGGGGAACATCAGCCAGTCACCGTTACGCAGGCGCGGCAGGCGAGCTAGCTTCTGAACACAGTCTCCTTCTCCATCGTCATTGCCCCACAAACGGCAGGGTGTGTAGTCCGCCTCCTGAGCAGAGGGCTCAGGCAGAAGCGGGGAGCGGAGCACACTGTAGTTGGGCTCCAGTCCATCAACTGCAACCTGCAGAGGCAGCAAAAACCAAGGGACGATAAGTACGTATCTATACAGCTCTTGGTCAAAACCCCATGCTAATCAGTTGTAGCATATTACACCAAGGCCCCAACCACTCAGGCTGCATCCATAACTCCAAGTGGACTTCTTTGTAGTCAGCTTTCACCTCCTGCCATCTTGGACCCGCACCTCAGCCCAGATTCCCACATCTAGCAGACAGCTAAGTTCCCACATCTAGCAGACAGCTGAGAATCCCACATCTAGCAGACGCTAGAGCAGTATGATAAATGAGATACATCACTGCACAGCTTTCGGGCCATGCAGCGCCCACGGCGTAACTCCAGCAGCAGTACTGGAGCAGTACGATGTGAGATATTTCTCCTTGTCAAATATGCCACTTGATACCCCAAGGTCATTCACCCATTCTACAGCAGACATGGATGATAGCATCAAGTATCGACTGCTACAAAGCGTAGCCCCGGGCACCCCACTTACCAGGATCCTAAAGGAACCGTAAGTGCCGTCGCTGAGCCAGTAGTCTCTGAACTCCTGTGCCTCAGAGTCCAACAAGGCACGCTGTCCCAGGATGGTGGTGAACAGCGTGGCACTGGTCTCTGCAAAGTACCTGCACATACCAAACACAACTGAATCAACATTGGATAAACACAGAAGGCCATAATCTGCAGGCAATCAACTTTGTGCACTTCCCCTTGCCCCAGCAAATTGTAAGCAGCACCTCTTAGAGAGGAGACACCGAGTATTCTACAGTCAAGCACAGGAAAACGTACAGACTCACTACAAAACTAACCATTGCACCCCCACCCCACCTGTTGGTGTTTTTTTGGTTGTTTGGAGTTGTGAGTTTGTTGTTGCTTGTCTTATGGCATGCTCAGAACGCTCAGATACAACCATGGATGTCGTGTTTCAAACCTGACCTAAATGGGGTACCATACGCAAGAAAACTGTAAGCAGGCACCACAAATCCAAAGATATTATTCCCCCAACCAAAGCATCCATCCCAACCGCCCCTCACCTGCCAGGCTCTGCGATGATGCGCACGCCACAGTCAGCAGGGAAGTGCTTGTCAATAGCAGTGTTGATCACATCAGCAGTGCACCGGAACAGCTCCGCGGTCTCGGGGTTGTAAGGAGCCGTGAAGCCGCCCCCGATGTCCAGCAATGTCATCTCATAACCCAAAGCAGCCGCAGCATCAAAAGCCTGGCGAGCGCTCTCAATAGCCTCGGCATACACCCCCACGTTCTGGCAGCCGCTGCCCACGTGGAAGCTGACCCCAACCACCTGCAGCCCCAAGCTGCGGGCTTGCTGCAGCAGGTAGGGCACATCACTCATATCCGCACCGTACTTGAGGCCGAGGTTGATCTTCGCCTCCGAATCATCACACCGAATCCTCAACACACACTTGAACGAAGGATACCAGGCAGCGATCTTCTCTAACTCCGAGGCACAGTCAAAGGTAGTGTACTCCACCCCCTTCTCAGCAGCATAGCGGAAATCGGCCGGCCGCTTGCAGGGATTTGCGAAAATCACCCTGTCTTGCGGGACGTTGTGTGCCGCCGCCCTCTCCAACTCCTGAATACTCGCGCAATCAAAGCCCGCACCCAGAGCATTCAGCATGGCCACCATGCCGGGGTCTGGGTTGCACTTCACAGCATAGAAGGGTTTCACACGGGGCATAGTAGCGCACCAAGTGTTGTACAGGCGCGCCACTTCCCCAAGGTCATACGCATAGAAAGTATCGGCAAGGTGGGACTCCCAGATGAGCTGCTGAGCTGCATTAGCAATACCGGTGGTGCAGCCGCTGCCAATGGGCGCTGCTGCATACTGCTCCAGAACTGCCTGGACAGCAGGGCTCAGCTCCTGATTGTTGAAGCAGCGGCTGCTGGGGCGCAGCAGCTGCTGCTCAGGGCTCTGGTCCTGCTCTGCATCCGACCCAAACTCCTCTGCTACAGGCTCCAGCATGATCTCACTGCTGTCAGATGCTGCCACTGCGCTTTCGTAAGGCAGGGGCTTGCCTGCAAAGCTGGCAATCAGCTCATCCACGCTGTAAGCAGCTGCTGTGTTGCAGCGCTGGACCTTAGCTTCGCTGGTCATGCTGTAGTTGCAGAAGTCCAGGCTGAGGGGCTGTGCTGAGGCTGCCCTACGGCCCTCAAAGGGGCTGCTGCTCTTGCTGCTGTTGCCCTGAGCCTGGACCATGACATAGGGCATGGATGCCAGCTCCGTAAAGGGAGAGCAAGGAGTGTCCAGCATAGCCTTAGAGGTGAAGCTGCGGTGCAGCTGAGCCAGAGGGCTTTCTGGGTACACGGGCCGGTTGTGCTCGCTCGAAGGAGCGCTCACTGTGTCGATACCAAAAGGCATGATGACCTTTCTGCTGTTGTTGCTGCTTGTTCGGCTTTGATTCGAAGAGACACACAGTTACGGTGTTACTGTGCGGCTGCTGACTGTGCCTGGGTCGCTGCTCTAGTTCCTGGTTGCTGCTCTACGAAGCGAATGCTATCCAAAGCGCTTGTGGCCGTGCCGTCCCTTGCAGACGGCCTGAGCTATGGTCTGAGGCCCCTGGGGCACCTTTCTAATGTGACCCCTATAACTGGCGCATAAGGACATTCTGCGACACAGCAAAAGAAGGAGCAAACAAAGAGTTCAGGGCGGGCCTTTTGAGCCAATGTGCCACAAGGGCATATTGTGTGCAGGAAGTTATGCAAAGGCTGAGCACAGGAGCAAACCGAGAGACGGTGTCCTTCTACCACACAAAATGATCCCATTACAGAGCGATGCTGTCAACTGAACGGCAGCTGCGCAGCACCATGATTGTGGAAGGACGTAGTGACGTTGACGAGCGCCAATGTTGAGCTGGCAAAGCATAGCTAAACTCGATTTTCACGAAATGAAATATCATGAGCCCAGCAATGATTCAGCTGTCATGGATTGCATGGGCACGTTACATAGTAGCCGCTACTGGCCTCAGCTAACGCTTGCTCGCACTGAAGGGCTGCCTCTGAAACGTCGCTGGCTGGAGCAAAGCGTCGCTGCTGTCATAGAATCACCCAGTATCGTTGCCAGACGCCTGCATGAGAGACTAGCAAGGTCCAAGGCTTACCGTCAAGCTTTTGGTCGAAAAATCTGCCAGCTTGGCAAGCTAACACTAACCCCAGAGAGTCCGGAAGCTCCTTGTATAGAGCTTGAAAGACAACAAGGGCAAGTAGTTGCACAAGACAGGCGGTGTCGGTGTCCCTGCGGGTTCGAGGGCGCTTCTTTACAGTACCAGGATGTCTCAGAGCCACGAGAGGTTGCGAGGAGAAGGACCTGCCCAGGTTTGACAAGGAGCTAGCTCAAATCTGCTGATGGAAAGCAACGTGCATGTAAATAGTGCCGGCTCACTCGTGGCTGCAAGGCTATGTGGTTGGAATGCGAGGGTCAGCGAGCAACAAGAGTGAGGCCTTCTCGGAGTCTCCAGCTCCTACAGCTGCTACTGCCTGCGTGGGTCCTTATCATAAGCCCTAGCCTCGACAAGATTCAAAGTCTGGCCTTGAGGACAGACTTTGAGGAGCTGAATAGCTTAGCTTGTGGTAAGGACGTCGGCCTGCACTGCACGACGTCGTTGCTATCTTTTACGATTGAAATCTGCAGCCCTTGCTCCCAGCCAGCTCCGTGATATTCCAAATGTGTCCGTTGGCAGAGCATACCTAGGCAAGCCTAACACCAGAACCGTGCAATAGCTGCTGCCTGACTTGTGGAACCAATATGCTTGGTGTCAAGAAGGTTGGAACTGCTCTCGCGGGAAGAGACAAAGTGCGTGCTGTCAGCATGTCTTGGTAAAAGTCAGTATAGAAGAAGTTGACAATGACTGCTGCGCAGGAGAACCGAGGGCCAGAGAATCTGGGGCTGATTAAGCAGCTTGGTGCTAAGCGGCCCGCAGATCGAATGGCCGAAAAGGAACCCGCTGCCAAGGCAGTTCGACCGCTTGGCAATGCTACCAACAGAGCACCTGCCAAGGACGTCGGTTCACAAGCAGCAGACAAAGGCGGCCTAAGTAAGTCAGATAAGCAGGAGTCCCAGCAAGCAGGAGCAGCCGCAGCGGTTGTCCAAGCCAGACAACAAGACGTGACACAGACACAGGGTCAGGCAACCGGGGCTATTTCACAACCGGCATCAGAAGCAACCAGCACAGCAGGGAAGGCATGGCAGCTTTCAGACTTCGAGATAGGCAAGCCATTGGGGAGGGGCAAGTTCGGCAACGTATACCTTGCCAGAGAGAGGAAGTCCAAGTTCATTGTAGCCTTGAAGGTATGTATGATGCAATGGGAACGTGCATAACAAATGAATTACCCCCTCACAGCAACCCTTTTACAGGTACTCTTCAAGAGCCAGCTGATGCAGTCCAATGTAGAGCACCAGCTTCGCAGAGAGATTGAGATCCAGTCACACTTGCGGCACCAGAACATCCTGCGCCTGTATGGCTACTTCCATGACCAGGTCAGTGGAAGGTGAACCTGGGACGTACTGCTCTTGGGAATCGCATGATGAGCTCACGTATCAAGCGTGCATAGGTACCTCTTGTACAGGATGCATTTGTAAGTGCTAATACAGAAGTAACAACCCCATGTACAAGACCAAAAAGGGGGCAGACACGACTGTTTGCTCATAAAGACCAGGCATGGGCAAATGTACTAGCGAGCTCCCAGCTTGACGAATGCTATAGTTGGTACGCATACTTCATGTGCACAGCAATCAAAGAGGACTAACGCCATTTTGATCTGCTCTTAAGAGAGTGATTAAGTGAATCAGCGGATTGTCTGCTCTTCACTGGTGTCTGACCATGCAGGAGAAGGTCTACCTGATCTTGGAGTACGCAGCCAAGGGGGAGCTCTATAAGGAGCTGCAGCGCTTGCATCACTTTGATGAGCAACGAACGGCCACGTGAGTAGTCCCAACACATCAAAGGGTTTCAGTCCATTGGACCTATCATGCACAGGTGCACCTGCGAGCCATAGCCAACTGATGCTGCTCCTGTCGGGTTAAAGCACATGTGCATTTGATGTATGTTACATGGGCATATGTGCTTATGTGCACAGCATAGCTGGACCTTCCACATGCAAGATGTTGTGTGTGCTGAAAGCAGGCACAGAGGGAGCACCGAATGGTGGGTTTAGGCAGGGGCTCCTGTCAGCAATTGTAGCAACAGAAGATGACCTGGGTTTGAGAGCATATCTACTGCCTTCCGCTGGTGACCAACCAAACCAGCTCATATATGCTACTGTCATGTGTTTCAATGCCTGATAGTGCTACAATGCTTGATGAGGATGTAACATTAGTACATATGGCTGAATCGAAATGTCGTCTTGTTCTCCCTCTGCACAGGTATGTGGCTGCCCTGTGCCGCGCCCTGCAGTACTGCCATGCCAAGCATGTGATTCACAGAGACATCAAGCCAGAGAACTTGCTGGTGGGGATTGATGGCCAACTCAAGATTGCAGACTTCGGATGGAGCGTACATGCACCACACAGGTATTCAATGCTACTGTGCAGTTGCTGGTGGAATGCCCTTTAGTCCTGCTCCTTAGCATTGCTAAATCTCTGCTTCATTTGCAGTGCAGAATGTTGAGTACTTGTTTGATACGGAGCGAATGGACTCTTCAATGAGCAGCTATGTCTTGTGTATTGCCTGCTGAACAACTTCACGGCGCGGGGATCGTTGATCTAGCATGGTCTGCCGCTGTTGAGAGTGTCTTGCCAAGGGGCAAACGTTCAAAGAAATATGGTGTCCCCCTTGTAATTGTGTATGCCGTTGGAGCCTAAGCTGGCTCCTTGTGGGTGGCGCTGCCCCCACCGGCGCCCCGCTTTGACGGGGCCATTTGGTAATTGGTAATTGGTAATAAATGCATTTCAGGCAAGCAGCTGCTGTTGTTGACCTCCTACTCGCCCGCCAGACTATGCCACCATGCAGCACAGCTAGTGCTGTCAATGTGTTCAATATTGAATCGTTGTATGCACAGTGTTGTGGAAGAAGCTGTTACAGCCTGATCCTGGATTTGCTGGCAAGAGATAGGGCAGGTATCATGTGCCTTCAAGGTCCACACCATATTCTTCTTATGCCAGAAGTGAATGTGACAACTGCAATGATGCATCGCTATGTATAACCAGTGCCAACAAACTGTTTTGCACCCCTAACTGCCCTTGCTGCTCCTCCGGCCTCTTGTATTTGGGTCCCCGCAGCCGCCGCAAGACGCTGTGTGGCACCCTGGACTACCTGCCGCCTGAGATGGTGGAAGGCAGGGAGCATGACACTGGGGTGGATGTGTGGGGTTTAGGGGTGCTAACCTATGAGTTCCTGTTTGGAGGGCCTCCCTTTGAGGCAGCAGGGCACCAGGAGGTAAGCTTGCGGAAGAGGGTGGCTGATGAAAGGGAATAGGCAAGGTTTAAGTGGTGCTGACAAGATGCTGCCTATTCAGATGAACCTGAGGCTCTCATGGGATTGAAGACGGTGTGTGCAGTAGCATTAGGGTTGCCGCACAGTAAATGGGCAAGTAGGTCATGGGGGGGATGGCTGGGCATTCCACGGTACTAGCAGGGGATGGGCAGGCGGCTTTCATATCATTTGCACCTCATGGCTTGCCTTTTTGCGATCTTCCACCAGCAAAGCAGCCTGCCCACTGCCTTTGACCATGCAAGTTATCAGCTTTGTGGCAGTGAGGGGGGCCAACTGACTGTTGCAAGCAATGCATGCACTGCCGGACAATTGTGTTCAATTCACATCCAGCAACACTGAACCTCAGTAATATGTCTGCATGCTTCATGTTGCAGACCTACAGGCGCATTGTGCGGGTGGATCTGCGCTTCCCAGGCAAGCCAGGCGTCAGTGAGCTGGCCAAGGACTTCGTTTCCAGGGTAAGCAGTGGGTGTGATCCTGGGTGTCTGATCTCTCTGTCACTGCACATTCAATCTTCAATCCAGTTGGACAAGAGAGGATTGACGTCGTGCAGTCTGTAATTCTATGTTCAAGTCGCAGCGTGCTTGCATGCACAGCTGTATGGCATTTCGTAAATGGTAGTGGAGCGTTCACACCAGCTTAGGCGTGCAGGGCCCTTGCCAAAGCTTTGATTAGCAGAAGGGTCATGTAGGAATGAATCGCAAGAGGTTCATATCTTCATCGTTCATCGTATCGCAGAGGATTAGCGATGTGGTTGCATTTACCTTTTGCATAGGTACCTGTGCATGTGCCTGCTGGAATAGCATTTGGAGCTGCGTTTACGTGGCATACTGTTTGCTTCTTGTTCTCGCTGTTCTGGTGTGGGTGCAGCTTGAGGTACGGGGCGGGGGCATGGACATGATCCCACAATGGAAATACATCAATACCTCCACATTGTGCTACCAGCAGAAGTATATGCAGATGGCAGCAAGCTGCGCAAAGCTTTTTCCTGTAGTTTGTTTTCTTGGCCCATTTGTTGTCTTTTCCCGCTGTGCAGCTGTTGGTGAAGGATGTCCAGAAGCGAATGTCATTGGAGGATGTGATGCGCCACCCATGGATTGTAGCTAATGCAGACACGCAGGGGACGGCTTCATAGCTGCTGTTGGATGCCAAGAGAGCATGGATGGCAGGATGGTGAGAGTGTTGGAAGGTGTTGTTCTGCGGGTCACAGCAAAGGTGATGTTATGTTCTGTTGTCCAAGAGGTATTCATTGGCCTTGCAGGCATTAAGGCTATTGCTTGACTTGAAGATCCATCTATCACAGCTTATATTAATGGCCAGCAGACCAGTGCCCGCCCAGGGTGCTGCAGATGGTCCTGGTCCAATTGCGTTCTATTAGGAAGGTGTTCGATAGATGGTGTCAATCAAAAGTTTTAACAGGCCACACTTTTAATACCTCATTGTGCCATTTGCTACCCCCTAAACGTACCACCTGCAGTTGCGGCAGATGATCCCAGATGAGGTAGCTAATGGCTTACATCGTCCCGCGCTGTGCTTGGGGTTAAGATTGCGGAAGCGCGTACCCCTGCGCGTGCTGACATGAAGCAGAGTGTGGTTGATTGTGCAGAGCCTGAGTTCCCCGCTTTCGTCACCAAGTGTCATGGCACTACCACTGAACAGTGCGGCGAAGTGCTGACTATAAGATGGTTCTCCGTTCATGCCACGTCCTCAATACGAGATCATACGAGATACGCTGTCAATAGTCAGGTGCTCAAGTCTGTACGTGTGAGTGTCGACTGCGGCCAACTGCATGAGTAGGGGGGGGGGGGGGGGGGTGCCGTTGCCACCAAACGTGGAATAGTCTCCTCCATTCTATAACTGCGCTTCAACTGCCCGGTAACCTATGCATGCTTTCAGTTTACTACGGTAGTGCTTACCACTGCTGCTAGCGTGGAGTGGTGCACCAAAAATCCCGCTCGTATAGTGACGCTGCCCTCTGCGGCAAGTTTGAAATAGTTAAACCGTCCTAGCATAGCAGAATCATTCCGTTGATTGCAATGCTCAGCCAAGCTGGAAAAGATGCTCTGGGCTACACTGGCGGAGGCTTGCTGGCTGTATGCCTCATTCCTCAAATCGCCAAGCTGCTGATTACTCGCTCAGCTCGAGACATTTCCCTCGCATGGACCTTGCTCTATCTCTCAGGGACAGCGCTTACAATGGTATACCTCATCTTTGAGGGGGCCATGGCAGCATGGATACCCTTGGTAATCGAAACAGCAGCATGTCTGCTGACCCTGATCTTGAAGCTTCTATTTGACCATACGAAGCTTGGAAGGCGGCTTCCAGTTGGGATGGAGGTGAAACTTGACGCATCTATCCATAGCTGCCCCGGCATCAGCCACGTTGCCGTGATTCCATCAGAAGCACTGCAAAGCATAGCAGATTGGAGCAAGCATGGGCGAGAGGCCTCTGGGTATGGCTCTCGCAACGCTTCGCAGCATGGGAGCCTTGACCACAGCTTCAGTAGCAATGGAGGCAACAGGCAGCGGGTGTACCACCAAGGGAATCACCACCACCAGCAGCAGCAGCAGGGCCAGCATGTGGCTTTGGCGGCGGGCAACTTGGGCTCAAGGGGAACCTGCCTAGAATTGAACAGCCAACATGCAAGGAGCGGAAGTCTCAATGAGAGGCAAACCACCTGTGCAATTGCTCCTACAGGGGCAGATGCTGTCATTTTAGTTGCTGGGAGCAATTTGCAGTGATAGGCAGGTTTGCGCAATGGGCACAGTGCCCTTTGGACAGTGACGGCTCCTTTTACGAGCTATGACTTGAGAGAAGAGTGCAGGGCATGCTTTGTTTATCATGCCTGATATTTCGATGCCGTCTGCTAAATCATCGGTTGTGTGGCTTCGTGATTGTGATCAGCAGCCTTGTGTTTATGGCCTAGGTTTGTTTGGCCATTGGCATAGCTGATCTTGCGTTTTGTTTGATTGATTGTCTGCTAAACCAAACTCCAGCTTTGGAGCACATTGTTTGCAAAAAACGGATCAATGGATCTTAGCCTACTTCATGATTTAGATGCTTGAGATGCTTGTCATGCATCCCAACGCAAGGTTCTGTTTTAGAATCTGTTTCCTAGTACTTGATTGGGTTAGCTGCTTCAGGGAAGCAGCAGGCTATTCTTTGGTAGCCGATGTTTTGCTGCTAATGCAGCAGTGTGTCTGAAACCCAATTTTTCCGAATCCGTATTTGAGCTTCCCATATCATTATACATAGTATTTGACATATGACGTTTTGTAGCCAGCATATTGTGTCTGCAAAATGATGTCAAAGTTAGCAGGGAACAAGCTGTGGTGTTGGGATGCCAAAAGTGGTGCTGCCTAACATCCTAGGATCAAGCGACCCCTATGCAGTTGCCACGACATAGGTGCCTCTTTCTTGTTTCTCTAAGGGTGCTGCTTCCATGAGCATGTTGGGTTTGAAGTACGGTACGTGGTTGGGGCCGCTGGAACCATGTCTTGTCATCATTACCTATATGTGAAAGGTGATCATAGAGTCCATGTACTGGAGCGTCAAGCAGGCAGTTAGCTGCCGAGTTGCGTTCTTCTGAGGAGTACATCTTGGTCAGATTCAGGGGCCCTTTTCAGGCATGCATTCAGATGTATAAGCAGCTAGATTGCCTTTCAGCTGCTTGGAAGGTTAGGAATGTTTACGCTCACCCGTGTGATGTGGCGAGGTCCCAACCAAACCAGCGGGGTCTGGTACTAACTGTTGCTTGCGCCTGGGCTTGTAAGCCCTCCCTGTTTTCTGAGTAGGTGAAGGAGGATAGTTACCCTCATTGGGGCAGTCGAGGTTTTGGGTGCTTTGTCTTCGCTGCTGGACATATGTTGTCATGTTTCACATGCCAAAGACAACGGGTATTTTTTGTTCCCCTCATCGTTCTTCATGACAGCTGGAGCTGCGGGGCCTATGCGCTATGGCATATCATGAAACAGTAAGACTGGGCCAGTCTCAGCCTCAGTTAGTGTTGAGCCATGTTGATGATCAGCTAGCTTGTTTGTCAACAGAGGCTCTGCAGAGCCCTCCGGGCCGTGCAGCACCCAAGCATGACTCCAACCCGTTTATTAGGGTTGTGGGGTGAGTAAGTGCGAGCGGTAGAGAGCCAGAAGGCTGCGAATGCTAGTGAGGTTGAGACAAGTAGACCTGAGAAATGTTTTGCACTGCTAACTTTGAAAGCACTTTCACTCGTATGCGGTATAGTATGCCTGGCCGTTACGTCCCCTTCCCTGCTAGCTTGTCTGTGAGCAAAAGAAGGAGATGAATGCATCTGACTTGTCCGGTGGCAGTTGGCTTGGCTGCTGCAGAGCTGTTCAGTTGGTGATTTATCTGGTGATGAACTGGTTGAAGTTCCCTAGATGGATACATGGTTGGGTATCCCCCTCAGTTGGTGGTCTGAATGCCATTGTGTTTGGCTCCATCCGATGGTCGTTTGGTCGTTTGGTCTGTTTGATTGTTTTGATTAAATTGGTTGTTGTTGTTGGTTGCTGTGTGAAGCAGTAACTCTCAGTGTTGCTGTGGCTAAGTTTTCAGAGATACTGGGCATGGTACGTAGAACCAGGCTTCTCTCTGAGCAGTGTCCCTGCCGTACGTGTCTGGGGTGATCGTCACAGCTGGTGTCCCAAATAGAAAGGGGGCATAATCAGGGGCATCAGATCATTCTCGTGCTTCGTCTGATGAGGAACTGGATGAAGTCTAGATGGATCCATGCTTGCATTTTCGTCTTGGTTGGTGCTCGGAATGTGTTTGATTAGCAGTCAGACCCTTCTGGTGCTTTGTCTCCAGTCTCGTAGTTGGCTGCACGCTTGGGTATTCCTTGTTGTGTTTGGTATATGCAGAATGAAGAGTTGGTGGTGTGGTTGGTGGTGTGGACTCCATTGTTGTTGGATCGATCTGATGGTGTGTTTGTTCGTTTCGACCTAGCAGCCCTTTTGCGGCTGCCGCACCTATTTTGTTTGCTTTTTGTTAATCATTGGGAAGTGCATCTCTGCACTGCTCCGGCTGTTCTGCACTTTCAATCTTTCATCCAGTTGGAGAACAGAGCATTGACGCAGTGTGCTTGCATGCACAGCTGCACGGCATTTCAATTGGATGGTAGTGGACCATTCACAGCAGCTTAAGCATGCAGGGCCCTTGCCAAAGCTTTGATTGGCAGAAGGATAATGCGCGGGATGAGTCTTTTAAATTGCTGGCTAAAGAGGATGAATCAGATCACATGCCTATAGAGTGTGTTCTCAAAGTTCGGGGAGCACAAGAAGGTAGCAGGCATGACCAAGGGGGTAGTCAAGTCCTTGTGCCCCGGTGGGACCCTTCAAAAAGGGAAGAGTATGTACAGGAATTGGAATCTACTGGCCCTTTTCACGAATTGTGTCTCATTGGTCAGGGCATCAGGGATGGGAGCTTGGACTTGGTTGTTGCTTCTGAGAGGCTATACAAAGTGATTCACACAGCTGCTGTGAAGGTTTTTGGGGTTGTTGGGAAACCAAACCCACGGTTGCCTAGTGGTAGGCTGAAAAACAGTTGGTACAAGCATTGCAAGGAAGGGCACCAGAAACTGCAGCAAGCTTTGAGACAGAATGACAGTCACACTGCTGAGCAGTATAGGAAGGAGTTTAGGCGCCAAAAGCGCAAGTGGAAGAGAGTTTATGATAAGAAAGCCCAAGAGAAGATGCTTGACGATCTCAAGCACAATCCTCGCAAGTTTTGGACTGCCTTTCAGGGCAAGCGTGCATGCATGTTACAGGCTGACATTGCAGAGCTTCAGAGGTACTGGTCTGGGTTGTATAATGTACCTGATCATGGGGCCTTAGGCGAAGGGGGAGAGGACCTAGCAGGACTTCTACACCGCATGAACTCCATTGCCTTCACTAGCGCTGGACAAGCAACAGCAACTGTGTTGAACAATGACCTTGATGAGCATGAAGTGATCATGGGACTCAAAAAGCTCCATTCTGGCCGTGCTCCTGGCCCAGACGGGCTCCGTGCTGAGTTTCTCAAACAAGCTTTTGTGATGGAGACAGTAGATGACGGTCCTCCTGTGAAAAGGCATGTGCTGCTCCCTGTTCTTTTTGACTTGTATCAGGCATTGTTCTCTAGTGGAGAGTTTGTGCGCAAGTGGTCCATGGCTACTCTGAGTCCCATATTCAAAAAAGGCGATGCAGCCAACCTGGACAATTATAGAGCCATTGCTGTTGGATCGGTTCTAGGCAAGTTGTATGCTGTCATCTTGGACACGCGGTTGTCTGTTTGTGCAGAAAAGAATGGTTGGAGAGCAGAGGGACAAGCAGGTTTTAGGGCCGGGAAGAGTACTGTTGACCATGTGTTTGTGCTTCGGCATCTCATTGAATCTACGCAGAAGAGCAGAAAGGTTCTCTATTGCTGCTTTGTGGATTTCCGGAAGGCATTCGATAGAGTACGCAGAGACTACCTGATACAAAGGTTGGCTGAACTAGGGGTTCATGGTCGTATGTTGCAAGCCATCATACAAATGTACTGGTCTGTTCCGCTGGTACCCAAGCTGCATGGCACAGTGGGCAATGCTATTCCCAGCACATGTGGAGTGAAGCAGGGCGACCCCCTGTCTCCACTCCTTTTTGGTCTTTTCATAGACGAGTTTGAGTCATGGTTACGCCAGAGGCTACCCAATGTGGGAGTGCAAATGGGCCGAAAGTTAGTTCAAATGTTGTTGTATGCTGATGACATGGTCTTGTTGACACACAATCCTATTGAGTTGCAACAGATGCTGGATGTTTTACACCAGTTTTGCTTAGCTAAAGGCATGGAGGTAAATGTCCGCAAAACAGAAATTGTGGTGTTTGGTAAGGCCAATACCCCAGAGGTGCCTGACCAATGGCTATACAACGGGGAGACTGTCCAACGCTCCGTTGAGTTCCGTTACCTGGGCATTATTCTGCATGAGACAAAAGGTATGTCATGCGCTATTGAATCTCTGGCCACGGCGGCTCGTAAAGCAATGTGGGCTCTGTTCCCAAGATTTAAGCTAGCAGGGATCACTGATATTTCTATCAAGTTACGGATGTTCTCTTGCCTGGTTGTGCCAATTATGGAGTATTGTAGTGAGGTATGGGGACCGGATCTGCTGTTCTCTTGTGATACGCTGGACAAGCTATGGGACAATGAGCTTCAAAAGATTCAAAACATATTTTTAAGGCAGCTGGGGAAGTTGAGGAAGTCTGTGCCAACAACTGTGGTGCATAAGGAGATGTGCATGAATCCAGTGGCAAAGGGTTGGTTACGAGCCTCTATTGATCTATGGCGTAGGCTTTGCAAAGTGCCCTCTGATAGCCTATTGGGCATGGCTGTGCGTGAGTCTTTGGCATCTTACGCAGGCGAGGGGGTTGGTTCTGCTCCTAAGAGCTGGGCTGGACGGTTTATGCATACAGTACGCTCTCTTTCTCAGGGTAGAGACGCAGATGGGACCATTGCAGAGTTTCTGGCAACAAATGGCCTAGCTGAGCCGGACAATGATAAACTTGCAGCTATTCCATGGCTTAAAGTGTGGGGTGCTTGGGATACCATGTTGCAAGAGCCATGGGACAAGGTGGCCGCATATGCAAACCCCAGGCAATCTGTCAGCTCAAATTTGATCAAGCTTTCCACATATCATTCGTGGTTTATGACGGGAGACATCCCTCAGGAGGAGTTAGAGGCTGGCTATCCTCAGGGCATGCCAAGGTATATCAGGCACACATCAGGTATCCCGTTTACTTATGTGAAACAGTTAATGCGGTTTCGTACTGGTGCACACCATCTTGCTATTGAAACTGGGAGGTGGGCTCGTCCCAAACTGCCAAGGCAGCATCGTGTATGTTCAAAATGCTCTTGCACAGTGGTTGAGGACGAGGTACACTTTCTCTTTGAATGCCCAGCATATGATAGAATTCGTGAGAAGTATGATACCGTTTTGCTTGCACAGTTTGGAGGTTGCCAGGAAGCTTCTAGTACAATGAAGCATAATTCAGACAACGCGAGATTGTTCATGGACCAAGAGCCAAGTTTCCAAGTTGCAAAGTTTGTTTATGAATGCATGGAATTTCGGAGGTCGGAGGAATGTGAGGACTATAATCCTTACTTTGATTTGTCATTATTCGGGGATGAATGGCAAGGTCGTATTTTCGATACCTTTTCTTCTGCACCAAGAGGTGATATTGCTGAGACATTCACTTCTGATGGACCAGGTTCCAGTATTTCTGCCCATGGAGCCTAGGCTGGCTCCGTACGGGCGCCCCCTTTGAGGGGCCATGATGTAATCGTAATCGTAATCGAAATGCAAGGGGTCCATCGACTATTCATTGTACATGGTATTGCAAAGACCAGCGAGGTGATTGCTTTTACCTTTCGCATAGGTACCTGTGCATGGTGCCTGCTGGAATAGCATTTGCAGCTGCCTCTACATGGCATCCTCTTTGTTCCCCATTCTCGCTGTTTTAGTGTCGGGCCGCAGCTTGAGGTACGGGCGGGGCTGGGGCATGGATTAGGATCGTACCCATTGGAAGAACATCAATACCACCAAATTGTGCTACCAGCAGAATTATATGCAGAGGGCAGCGGCAAGGATGCGCAAAATCTTTTCCTGTAGCCGGCGTTTGTTTTCTTGGCCCATTTCTCTTTTAGTCCTGCTGTGCAGCTGTTGGTGAAGGATGTGCAGAAGCGAATGTCATTGGAGGATGTGATGCGCCACCCATGGATTGTAGCTAATGCAGCGGACATGCAGGGGGCGGCTTCATAGCTGCTGTTGGATGGCAAGAGAGCATGGATGGCAGGATGGTGAGCGTGTTGGGTGGTTTTGTTGGGTGTTGGGTGTTGGGTGGTTTTGTTCTGAGTCACCGCAATGAGTCATTGCAAATGTGATGTAACGGTTCTATTGTCCGAGAGGTCTTCATTGGCCTTGCAGGGATTTGGGCTATTTCTCAATTTGAAGAGTTCATCCATCACAGCTTACTATAATGACCAGCAGACATGTGCCCGCCCAGGGTGCTGCAGCTGGTCCGACCAGGGTAGTCGGACTCAGTCGAAGGTGCGCGAACATGCTGTTGCAAGGGACGGAACGTGATGCAGCCAGGACCCATCACATGGTCATGTCAAAATGCATAAATCTGCTGCTCAATGTAGCTGACACAGGATGCAAGCTGCCAACAAGTAGCATATCTGCATTATTAACTGCTGGTCAACTGAAAAGCCAGTACCTGAGAAGCAAGCAGCGAAACGCCATCCTCCAGTTCGTCCAGTCTGAGAAACAGAGCGCGCCTAGGGGATGCACGCCCTCACTCCTCAGTTGTTGCCAAGCTTCAAGTGCATGGAAGTAGAACCCAAAAGGTATGCTCGCTGCGATCTGATCTGAGGGCCATAGGTTGCTGGGGAAGGGCCTCCTTGGTGGACGATGTTAGCCTTATGAGGCACACCATTGGGCTGCAAAGCCAGTTCGAACTTTGGGTCCATGGCCCTGAGTTCCCGCTCGCTGCGCGCTTCAGTCACCCGAGTGCCACGGCACGACCACTATGAATGCCGCGAAGTGATGACTATAAATTTTCCGTTCATGCCTCAATCATATGAAATACGCTTTAAAAAGGCAGGCGCTCAAGTCTGTACGTGTGAGTATCGACCGCGGCCCAACTGCATGAGGAGGTGGGGTGCCGTTGCCAAACGTGGGATAGTCTCCTCCACGCAATAATTGCGCTTCAACTGCCGGTCAACCTATGCATGCGTTTAATTTGCTATGGTACTGCTTCTTAGAGGCCGCCAGTGCTGCTAGCGAGTGGGTGCACCCGAAAATCCCGCTTGAATAGTGACTCTGCGCTGCCCTCTGCGGCAAGGCTGAAGTAGTTAAGCCATCCTAGCATATACGAATCATACCAGTGATTGCGATGCTGAGCCAGGCTGGAAGGGATGCTCTGGGCTACACTGGCGGAGGCTTGCTGGCCGTATGCCTCATTCCCCAAATCGCCAAGCTGCTGATTACTCGCTCAGCCCGAGACATCTCCCTCGCATGGACCTTGCTCTACCTCTTCGGGACAGCGCTTACACTTGTATACCTCATCCTGGAGGGGGCCATGGCAGCATGGATACCCTTGGTAATCGAAACAGCAGCATGTCTGCTGACGCTGGTCTTGAAGCTTCTATTTGACCACACAAAGCTTGGAAGGCGTCTTCCAGATGGGCTGGAGGTGAACCTTGACTCATCTATCCATAGCTGCCCCGGCATCAGCCATGTTTCCGTAATTCCTTCAGAAACACTGCAGAGCGTAGCAGATTGGAGCAAGCATGGGAGCCCTGACCACAGCTTCACTAGCAATGGAGGCAACAGGCAGAGGGTTTACCACCAAGGGAATCAGCAGCAGCAGCAGCAGCAGCAGGGCCAGCATGTGGCTTTGGCGGCGGGCAACTTGGGCTCAAGGGGAACTTGCCTAGAAATGAATAGCCAGCGGGCTAGCAGTGAATGTGAGAGGCAAGCCACAGGGGCAGATACGGTCATTATAATTGATGGAAGGAATGTGCAGTGATATGCAATGGGCCACCCACACTGCCCGTTGGACAGTAGTGGCTCCTTTAACGAGCAATGAGTGGAGAGATGAGTGCAAGGCATGCTTTGTTTGTCATGCCTGATTTTGGATGCTGTCTGCTAACCAAACTCCAGCTTTGGAGCATTGATTGCAATTATTCGGATCAATGGATCTGGGCCTAACTCATGATTTAGATGCTTGTCATGCATCCCACCCAGGGTTCTGAAACCTGTCTCCTAGTACTTGGTTGGGTTAGCTGCTTGGGGAAAGCAGCAGACTATTCTTTAGTGGCCGATGTTTTGCTGCTAAAACAGCAGTGTGTCTGATACCCAAGGTATTACGCATTGTGCTTTACATATGACGTTTCGTAGCTGGCATATTGTATCTGCAAAATGATGCAAAAGTTAGCAGGGAATAAACGGCAGTGATGTGATGTCCAGAAGTGGTGCTGCCTAACATCCTATGATCAAGCGACCCCTATGCAGTTGCCACGACATAGGTGTTCCTTTTTTGTTTCTTTGAAGGTGCTGCTTTCACGACCATGTTGGGTTTGAAGTAGGTGGTTGGGGCCACTGGGGCCATGTCTTGTTATCATTATCTGTATGTGAAAGGTGATCATAGCGGTCCATGTATTGGAGCATCAAGCCTGCAGGAAGCTGTCGAGATGCGTGCTCCTGAGGAGAACATCTTAATAAGATCCAGGGCCCTTTTTAGGCATGCGTTCAGATGTGTATGCCGTCGCATCTGGCTTCAACCCTGTGTTGCATTGTTTTATGTGGCATCGACAACATCTCACAGTCTTCAATTCACCTTTAGCATTTCTCTGTCTTCATTCACCATTCATGTTAGATATGTCAAGCATGTGGCCTAAGTGGTTGACATGTACAAGGGGTATCCAAATGGTTGGCCGGCATGGGGTTGTGTGACGGCCATGGGGTCGTGTGACACCTGAGCAGTCATCAGGGTCTTGTGCTGCATGGTCTTGAGTGACATTTAGGCACAGCGGGTTTTGTGTTTCTATTGATTGAATTATTCAGATGTACAGCTAGATATGCCTTTCAGCTGCTGGGATGGTTGGAAATGCTTATGCTCACTTTTGTGATGTGGCATGAGGTTCAACCAAACCAGCGGGGTCTGTTACCAACTGTTGCTTGCGCCTGTTTTTTTTAAGTAGGAAGCTTTCTACCTGCAGTTGGAAGCTATCTTGGCAGCGCTGCCTTCCAGGGACATGCTAGTCCTTCTGGGTGACTTCAACGCCCAGGTTGGCACTGATCCAGAACCGTATGGGGGTGTTATGGGGCCTCATGGCTTTGGGAAGCAGCAGCCTTCAGGGAATGGTGAGCGCCTCTTGCAGCTGGCTGGTGCCTTGAACCTTCGCTTAGCCAACACCTTCTTCAAGCACAGCAATTACCGGACTGCTACTCACAAGATGGTTAATAGAAACAAGCAGGATGTGCTCAGGGTCATCGATTACATAGCTGTCTCCAAGCGGTTCATGTCAAGTGTGACAGACTGCAGGGTCTTTCGCAGCTTTGATACAGGTGGCTCTGATCATAGAATGCTGGTGCTTACGATGCGCCTCCGCTTGTCAGTGGCCAAGCAGCACAGTGCGAAGGGACAGCCAGCACGGCCCTATGACTGCAGCCGGCTGCAAGAATCTGCAGCAACTCAGCAGTGCTTTGAGCTGGCAATGTCTAACCAGTTCAGCCGTCTGGTAGGGGCTCAGTTGCAGAGCGCACAAGACGAATGGACACAGCTAACAGCGGCAGCCAGCCAAGCAGCCCATAAGGCTGGTCTAAACCTCAAGCCTCAGCAGCGGCGCCGAGATTTCGCTATATCCGATGCGACCTTGCAGAAGATTGAGCGGAAACATGCAGCACATGCAGCGGTGCTGTCCTCTCCTAATGATGCTACCAGGGCAGATTACAGGGAGGCCAATAATGCTGCTAGGCGAGCGGTTAAGAAGGATCAGGAGCGGTACTTCAAGCAGCAAGCGCTGTTTGCGGAACATGCTCTAAAAGCTGGTAATCTAGCCGTGTTCCACAAGCATGTCCAGCGGATCTTCAAGGAGCAGCAGGGCAGTAGCTCTGCTGCTCCTACAGCTGTGCTAGGGGGTGCTGATGGCAAGCAGCTGTTCCAAAGCAGGGAGCAGGTGGTGAAGTGCTTTGCTGAGCACTTTGCTGATGTCCTCAACTGCCCTGCCAAGCTCGACCAGCAAATGCAGCAGACCATTGAGGAGTTAGTGCAGAAGATGGAGGCAGGGCAAGGTGCAAACCAGCAGAGTGAAGCAGCAGCTCAGCCACCTACTGTGCAGGAGGTTGAAGAAGCTGTCTTTGCCTGTCGAAATGGGGCAGCTCCTGGGGTTGATGGTATCGCAGCGCCTATGCTAAAGCTCAGTGGGACCATGCTGAAATGGTTGCACAGGGTCATTGTGGCGGTGTGGGAGTCAGGGAAAGCGCCAGTAGAGTGGAAACGTGCACTGTTGGTGGCACTGTATAAAGGCAAAGGAGAGCGCAAAGTGAGAGATAGCTATAGGGGGATAAGCTTGCTAAGTATACCGGGGAAGGTGTATGTCTTGGTCATTTTGGCTAAGATCAGTTCTCATATCGATGCACAACTGCTTGATAACCAGTCTGCTTTTAGGAAGGGGAGGGGCCTCACTGATGCTCTGTTCACCATACGCCAGGTCATCTCTAAGTCTGTAGCATTCGATCAGCCTCTATTCATGGCTTTTGTGGATTTGCGTAAGGCATATGATTCTGTACCGCGAGACACGCTATGGCGCATCCTGCATGTGTACGGGGTACACACAAAGCTGATAGAGTTGCTGATGGACTTGCATACTGGCACACAGGCTGCTGTTAGGATGGGTGGTGTGGTGTCTGAGTGGTTTGATGTGCATGGCGGGGTGCGGCAGGGATGTGTCATTGCTCCCTTGCTGTTCAACATCTACATGGACTTTGTGGTTCGGCAGGCAATGGCTCAGATGCCGGAGGGATGTGGGGTGAAGCTAGCCTATCATGCAGATGGGAAACTTGAGCGTGATGGGTGTGGTAGTGGTGGGTGTGTGGAGCTGTTGTCTGTTCTGCTGTATGCAGATGATATGGTGTTGCTAAGTCCCAGCAGGGAGGAGTTGGTGGTCATGCTGCAGGTGATGGACAAGGTTGCTGCTAGTCTTGGGTTGCGCATCAATGCAAGCAAGACTGAGATCCTGTCCATTGACAAGGATTGGAAGGAGGGGGATGTGCCAGTGCAGCAAGGACCAGAGGTGGTTATCAGTGAGGGTGTGGTAAAAGAGGTGTCACAGTTCAAGTACTTGGGAAGTGTGCTTGTGACTGATGGCAGGTTGGATGTGGAGTTGAATATCAGGAGGGGTAAGGCTGTGGGGAGGTTTAAGCAGTTTGAAAAGATGTGGGGTACCAAGCATCTGTCATTGGCTACGAAGGTGAAGTGTTACAAGGCATATGTGTTGCCAATTCTGCTGTTCGGGAGTGAGTGTTGGTCCCTGACCAAAGTGCAATCGCAAAAGCTTGAGCGGGTGCACCCTAGCTGCCTTAGGAGCATCCTGGGGGTCAGGCTGTCAGATCGGCACACCAATGAGCATATCAGGAAATCATGTGGGGTAGCCACCTTGTCAGCATACATCACAGCAAATAGGCTGAGGTGGCTGGGGCATGTGGGCCGCATGGAGGAGGGCAGGTTGCCGCATATTGCGTTGTTCTCTTCATTACATGGTGACATGACGAGGCCAGTGGGTAGGCCTCGCCATACCTGGGAGAAATGCGTGTGTGCAGATCTGAAGGTGCTTGGTCAAGATGAGGGGAGCTGGGAGGCTTCATGTCAGATTAAGAGTGCTTGGAGGAAGAGGTTGTGGGATCTTACGCACCCTTGGGAAAGCCAACGGTTAGTGAGGTGTAGAAGGCGCACTAAGCAAGCTATTGATAAGCATGTGGAGCGCTATGTGGTGCCTTTCAGTGGCTGGGAGGATGGTGGTTCACCAGTACCTAGGTGGTGGGAGCCACCTCCAGCCCCTACTAGGGTGGTGCTTGATCCTGCTGCCTCCCCGCCACCCATGTGTGATGGAAGTGGAGCAGGTTTTGGGTTTTAGTGGTGGTGTTTGTTTCCCCTTGGTGTGCACGCCGTTGCATCTAGCCTCAGCTTGTGTGTGGCAAATCCACCATCGGTTGTGTGGCTTCGTGATTGTGATCAGGAGCCTTGTGTTTGTGGCCTAGGTTTGTTTGGCCATTGGCATTGCTGGTCTTGCGTTTTGATTGATTGATTGATTGAGGCGAGAGTGGATTTTACCCTCATTAGGGCAGCGAAGGTTTTGGGCGCTTTGACCTAGCTGCTGGATGTATGTTGTCATGCTTGCATGCCAAAGGCAACCCGTGTTTTGTTCCCCTCACTGTTCTTCATGACGGCTGGAGCTGCGGAGCCTATGCGCTATGGCATATCATGAAACGGTAAAACGGATCCAGTCTCAGCCTTGATTTTTGAGCCATGGTGTCATTAGCTAGCTTGTTTGTGAGCAAAGCAAGGCCGGCGATGGATGCATCTGAACCCTGGTATGACTTCGGTGGCATTTGGCTTGGCTGCTGCAAAGCTGTTCCGTCAGTTCTGCTGTGTGAAGCTGTGGTTATGTGTTGGTGTCTTTGGCCCTATGAGCCTTCATTGGCTCCTACTTATGGCCTTCTGGGCTAGTTGGTAATCTGGTAATCAGAAGCTCAGAGTTGCTGTGGCTAAGTTTTCAGATACTGGGCATGGTACGTAGAACCATGCTGCTCTCTGAGCAGTGTCCATACCGTACGTATCTGGGGTGATTGTCACAGCTGGTGTCCCGAATGGACAGGGGGAATAATCATTAGGGAAGTGCATCGTCACGACGTTGCAAGACAGACCTCCTCACTCCCAAGCCAATGCAGGTAGGATGGATGGAATAATATCCGAGCCATAGCAGCTAGCAGTCTTAAATGAGTAAATGCTGGGTGTTATGGCTGCTGCGGAAACGAGTCAACTTACTGCCATGGAGCGTGGCGTTGGGTCAGCACGTAATGGCCCTGCTTAGCTCGGTTTGAACTTGCGCGGGCATTTGGGGCTCAGTGTGGTAGGCGGGTAAGCCAGTGCAGTCGGTCGGTCCACAAACCCAGGGGTGTGTCTACGGAACTGAACGGGCGGCGGCTTCGAAATATCTCGAGGTCTTAATCTGTCCGTTCGATGCAGCCTGACCTCATGCCTCGTGGAGCCGTATAAGGCTGGTTTATAGTCTATGTCGTGTATCCTAGCAAGCCTTTGATCAGTGCCAGTGCTTGTATCGGAATTTGCTTGGTGGCTCATTAGGCAAGTTCAGCTTTCGGACTTTTGCCAGACCCATTCACGCCCCAAGTTCTGCTGCTTATCAACACACCATGCAAGCACTTCGACAACTCAATGCTGTGGCTGGATCCACCAAGCCATGCAGCCGGCCTTTGGTGGCCCCTCTGGCGGCCGTGCCCATGAGGGCAGTGCGCCCACGGACAGCCTTCGTCCAGGCCCCTCAGCCTATGTCAGAGGCTGCCGCTTGTATAGGTATGCCGCCTGCGCTTTTCTTTGTACCATGTCAGCAGATCCGACGTACTTACGCACGTGTGCTTCTACAGTGCCCCGACTTGTGGTGTGCAAGGCAGCTATGGAAGATGCGGCCCCAGATGTTGAGACGCGTAAGTAGAAGTCAAAGACGTATAGTGATGGGATGAAGTAGTGCAGATGTACCTACATGAGCTGTATGGGCATGCTAAGCTGTCGTGACGTTGGCGATGTCTCGAGACTCGTTACCCTTCGTGTACACTCATCTTTATGCAGTGGCCTTACATTTACGAAAGGATGGCGTTTACGCAATGGCATGCTGAGTGAAGTGGGCACGGCAGCAAGCTTGTAGAAGCATGCAGCCTCCATAGCAGACACCTCATTCCACTGCCTTGTCCACCAGGGCATCCTTTTCCTTCCTGGTTCAGATAGAGCAATTCCGTGGATCCCAAGCTTTCAGAGCACATATCATGATCTCCATGTCCTACATGCGATGAGTACCATGACACACACCTCTGCACCCATGCAGCTACCACCATCTAACTCCTGCCATTTTCATTAGCATGGTGATGCCAACACCTCCACTTGTTTCCCTCCCTGCAGCCAGCAACAGGCTGTTTGTGGGCAACCTCTCATGGGACACAAGCAGAGACACTCTGGGTGACCACTTTGAAAGCTGCGAGGGCTTCGTAAGCGCCCGTGTGGCCTGGGATATGGACAGGCAGCGCTCCAGAGGCTTTGGCTTTGTGGAGTTCCAGACACCAGAGCAGGCAGAGGCTGCCCTCCAAGTGAGTATACGTGAGCAAAGAGTACAGAAGGAAGAATGGGGCTGTACTTGTACAGAAGAAAGAATGGATCCAAGTCTCTGCGAAGGATTGTTTTGGGGCATGTGCAGTGAATGGTTTGGGGGCATGTGTTCAGAAATATGTTTGGGGCATGTGCTATGGGTGGTTGCACAAGGTGCATGTCTTCATAGTGGATGGTTGAATGTGCAAAAGCAGCAACAGAAAGATTGCCGCAACTCCCAAAGCTGGGTGCACTTGTCAGGGCTAATGTTGAATAGCACACTGGACTCACTAGGCAGGGGAGGCCTAAACCCTAAACTCTAGTACATGCGATCAGGCCGAAGTACCTCTCTCATGGAATGCTTACACGGGCCTTGAAGATTGTTGCAATTCTCTTAAGCTGAGCTTCCTGTGCTCATGCTCCCATATGGGATCAATGGAGCCCCGAATTTCCTCATGGCTGCTGCAAACCTCCTGTTGCGTAGCACACTGGAATGTCAGTACTGTTGTTTATCCTATACCAGCCTGTCGCTGCACCTTGTCTGTAGCCCTGCATCTCTGCCGGGGAAGCTTAAGGTCTGGAATGGGAGATGGAGCAGTCAAGAGCTGAGTACTCGCCCCAATCTTCCTCCTATCTCCAACTAATGTTGTCCATCAGCACTGTGGAGCGTGGCATACATCTGACTTGGCTCATGCCAAAGAAGTTGCACTATGCAAAGCTCTGAACTCCCCTGCTGCTGCTCCTTGTCGTGCTTTGTAGAACATGTCAGAGACGGAGTTGGATGGCCGCAACGTGCTGGTGCGCTACTCCACAGCCCCCGCACGTCCCCGCAGGGAGGGCAACGATGGTGGGCGCAGGGAGTACAACAACGACCGCAACAGCAGGTACCCACAGCGCGAGCGGAGCTTTGGGGATGGGGACCGTCCCCAGAGGGAGCCTAGGCAGCAGAGGGATCAGAACCCTGACACCACCTTGTTTGTGGGCAACCTGCCTTTCAGGTGAGGGTTTTACTGGGTGGTGGCTTGAGTGGGGTGTTGGGTTTCAGCCGGGTGGGGTTTAAGGATTTAAATATGCTGTCAGGGATCACTGCAGTCTGTGGGCAACTTCAGGTGGAGGTTTACTGGGTGGTGATGTGAAGAAAGACCTGGGTGGGCAGCGATTGATGGGGAGTGTGGATGCACTCGTAACACATATGATGCAAGGGTCCGAGCCCTTTGGGATCTAGGTAATGGGTAACATACTCCATGCCCCTGCATTGCCTGCATCTGTAGCACTTGGTAGCAACGGTAGTGTCCCCCATTCCCTTTGCTGATAGAACTCCATGTCAGGAGCTCTTCCTTCAAAGTTCTTTCTGACAATGTCCACCGCCTCACCGCTGTGTTGTTTGAAGCACTTGTGGGCAGGTTTCAGGAAGGCATCTGTTTCTCCATATCACTAGTTGAAAATGAGCAGACATCACGCTGCAACCGTAAGGACACATGCGCAAAAGGAGCCAATTTCGCGTATCCCCCTAGTCCATCAGATTTTGCTGGCAAAGTGCGCCTTATAACACTGCATGATAAATTGTTCCTCCTTGCTTCCTTTCTACAGCACCCGCTGGCAGGAGCTGAAGGACCTCTTTGCCGAGACCGGCAACGTGGAGTTTGTTGACATGGCCATGGGCAGGGATGGTCGCCCACGTGGCTTTGCCACCATCCGGATGTCCACCCCTGAATCAGCTGAGACAGCCATTGCTGAGCTCAATGGCCATGAGCTTGAGGGCCGCCCCATGACAGTACGCAAGTACGAGGCACGCACCTATGGTTAAGGGGCAGGCAGTGCCTTGCACTCGATGCTCTGGGACGGTGTGTGGTGGAGTTGGTGGGTAGCTGTGAGTAAATTCTGTAAGTTGATAGGCTGGATGCAGCAGATGTGTTGATGGGAATGGGCATTAGCAGGTGTAATGTGGGTGCAGGAGGAGGTCTTAAGCCACATAGGGTATTGTTTTGCCGGTGTTTTGCAGGATGTATGATTGGTTCATGCGCTTGTTCCCAGCTGGGACTGGGGAGCCTTTCTTTGTGAGCTGAGGCTGATGTTTGCTGCTGCTTGCGCATTAAATGTAAGCAGTTTTTGTACTACTTAATTTGCTGTGGCATCATTGTCTGGGTGCCATTGTTCGCATATCTTTGGCACTTTGGGTGCTGGGCTACTGTATCCTGAGGGCCTTCATGGGATGTGGGACTATGGAGTGATCCCAATTAGTTGTTGGGGTTTTCTAGAGCCTCTGCATATTGTGATGTGTGTGACGTTGCAGTTCTCTGGTGTGCATACATACGGGGGTGGCTTGGCTGAGCAGGGTCTTCGGCGGTGCGTCATCTGATATATGTTGTCTGCGGACAGACATTGGTGGAGAAATTAATGTTTTTGCAGTATTTGCGTACATGTGTATGTCGCTGCACTGCGGACCTGCGGCGATCAAGCTGCAAAAGGCGAAGCGATGCATTGCTCTTGACCAGTATGTACAGACCTTCGGCGGGCCGTTGGGTCATTGAAACCTGTGTGCGTGCTTTACTATCCAGCAGGATGATCATAATTTCAAAACCAGGCCCGTTTGACAACAAATACTTCTAGTCTCGCCAAAGACTCGGCGCATCGACCCTTGGCCCACCTGGCGCGACCCGGCTCCGGATCCAGAACTGGCCCTCATCGCTCGCTCTCGCTGACCTCAGATCATATTGAGGGCAGATGCAGCCACCAGTTGAACGGACCGATTGCCTCCGTCCGCACTGACCAGTCAGTGACTGGTGAGGCACCGGTCAGTGACAGAGCGAAGCATGCCGTTACACATTACGTGAAAGGCCCCAACCTGCCACATACTGGATTACACCTGAGGAGAATCTACCTCGCCGAACCCAGCCAGCCACACGTTTGCAAAAGCACACAGCTTACAGCCGCTGCTGTAATGTTCCAACTGTTGCTGCTGCTGCTGCTGCTCGAATTTGCAGCTTCCGAAGCTCTGCATCTAACCTTTCTAACTCCTGCACACGTGTAGCAATCTCCCCAGTAATCACAACCTTATGCTCTGCCGTGTACTTCCCTAACTGCTGCATGCTACAAACAAACTCCTCCCTCTCTGCAACCTCTGCGGACACTGCATCAAAGCGCTGCTGCAACTGCCGCTGTCTAGCTCGCCATGGGTTCAGCTCTTCCACTGCTGCTGCAACTGCTGCTGCGTCTGCTTTCGACAGCCTTCTGCTGCTGTTCGCTCCAAGTGATGGTGGTGGTTTCCCTCTGTACTGCATTAGCTCAGCGCACCTTGCCTTCTCCTGCTCATCTAGCAAAGGCCCTGAGCATCATCAGACAGCAAGGAGGAGGTGAAGCAGGGAGTTCAGTTTAGGGGCTAATACTGCTAAGCACAGATACGGGACTGGCCAAATCCGACACCTAATAGTGAGGAAAGTGTCGTCAAGCCACCCTGCAGCACAGCTGAACACATGGGCATGGAAATGGATACCAGCATCATCAGACAGCAAGGAGAAGGGGGGTCGGGGAGTGTCACAAGTCTCCTAGTTGGATACATGTTGGGGTACCAATACTGTTGGTGGTCTGGGGATGGCAGCAACAAGGAGGAGCAGAAATTAGTTATTGTCTCCTAGCTCGATACACCTTGGGGTGATACCAATACTGTCTGGTGGTCTGAAACCCCTGTCTTGGATCCATCTGATGGTGTGTTTGATCGGTTCAACCTAGCACTCCTGCTTAGGAGTAGGAGCCCCTGGCCCGTTTTATGTCACAGGGGCTCCTACTCCTAAGCAAAGCTACTCCTTTTCTTGACTGGCCAACCTCAAACAACTCAATACATAATAGTGTGAAAGCAGTGGTCGGGCGCGGCTGCAGCCGGACCTGAACATGTGATGCCCACGTGTACATGATGCCGTACATATATATCTGCAAGCCTTACTTCTGCGGGCCAGCTTGCAAGTTTGTTTCAACCAGATAGAAAACAGCATTGGGCTGTAGTGTAGGCTGAGATACTCTGACAGTCGGTGGGCTCTTGTTTTAACGCCTTTTGCTTGCTTTGAAAGAGCAGCACTTGTGTGAGAGGTACAGTGCTCGGACACCATAAAAATGCTGTCTATTTGTTGAAGGGGTGAAGCATGCAACTGTCTATTTGTTGAAGGGGTATCAGCATGCATGCTTCACCATTAATGTGTTGAATTTTGCAAGACTAGGGTGAGGGCTGCAGCACGCATTGCAGCAACATGCATCAGTCAAAGACCCCAGCTGCTGCGGACCCTGTATGTATGCCGAGTACTTGTGTACCAGTTTTCAAGCCAGGTTCACGCGCTGTGTACTCTAGATCACTCATCACACATCCTAGGATGAATGAATGGCTCCCAATGCTCCGTATGCAGTAGGCTTCCAGCCATGAAGGGCCCAAAGCGAGGACCGAAGCATTGATACTAAGCTGTTGGTACAAGCATTTGCGGCAAAGATGCCAAGCTGGCAGGTCCACTGTTAGATCACATAGTTCACCAGAAAGCAGCCACACCCGTAAGGAGGCCTCACCTGAAGGTACAGGTGGCTGTGCTCTCCATGCATCTTCAGTCTCCTGCTGCATCTGGTTCAGTATCTGGTCTGCTGGCTTCCTCCTGGGGATGGCTGCTAGGCGACCTGCTGCTGCTGCTGCTGGTGTGTTGCTAGGCCGGCTGCCAACTTTTGGGACTGCAATCTGAAGACAGAGACGCAAGGAGTCACAGTGAGTTAAATGCCCGCATTGTAATCATAATGCTGACAGCTGCTCGTTTCCAAAACATACAGGAGCCCAGAAATATCTAGTGACATGTATTGGACATATTCCCTTAGACGATGAGGATGCAAAGTGTGTCTGCTCTTGTGATTGTATGTATTGGGTTCTTTTTGCAATGGCATATCATGAAAATGTAATGATAACTACAGACATGATATGGGATACATGATATTGAGGCATATGTGTTCATCTACACACTTATGGCTGCATATCATAGGCACCCCATCTGTTGATCTCGCTGTTAGTGTGACTGCTTGAGGTAGGGCCGGCTATGTCAATTTTGATATGGGATGTCAAGAAGACAATCTGATAATGCATGAACCACATAAGCACATGCGCTTTCGATGTCCTACTGTTGTGAGTTGTCATGGCCAGCGTTCACCCACAGGCAGGACAGATGCACTGCATGGCATGTCTGCTGAGAGTCCTGGACCAGCTTTTATTCCGGTTGGCAGCATCCGTGGTGCAATTACCTTTACTTTGTTCACAGGGACTTTGGAAGGCTTGTCTGCGTTACCTCCCTTGGAACCTGTCCAGAGAAGCATCCAGTCAGCACAGTATGTGACATGTTACTTGCTTTCACGCACGCTATGGCAATATTGTGTGACTCAATGCTTAATGGCAAAGATGTGCACAGGGCACTGCACGCAGCATGCAAGGCAATTGGCCAAGTAAGCTGCTCCAGAGCTTTCTGCAGTCATACCCGGTTGTGTCTTTGGTAGTAGCCCGAGAGAAGCCATACGATCTTGAAGCTCCTTGTTGCGCTGAGAGAATTGCATGCCCGTAGCTTTTGCTGACTGCTGACCTCCGTATAGGTTGTAAAGGGCTCGTCCAGCAGGGTTGTCCCTGCGGTCACCACCATGAACCCACCCTAAAATGCGTATGTTCCCCAAGCTGCCAAAGATTTTGAGAGAAAAATTGAAATTATTGGAAAACTTCTGTTCTGTCCCACTGATTAAGAGGTTCTAGGGGTTCTGGGTGCTCGATGAGCGTGCATGTACCTGCCCAAGAGCCTCCAAGCCTCAGCATTGTCCTTCGCATGGCCCCTCTCTGAGCTAAGCGACATCGTCGATACGTTCTTTAGTATGTCACAACGCTGGCAAGAGTAAGCCGGCAACTCACGTCAAATGAGGTCAACCTCTGTGCTACGCCGGTGGACTCCTTAGTGCGTGCGGACTGCTGAGCACTGGGAAGACAGTAACACAACAGTATTGCTAGTCAGCCCGGCTTCTTTGTCGCGCATGCGTAGCTAGGCCGTTCAAGAAGCAAGCGAGCAGTCACTTGACACTGGGCTCCACCAGCACTCACTCCGCAGTGACTGGCAGTAGCCGGCAGCAGCTACACAACATGGCAATACTGTTGGAGGCAGCCCGAGCGTATCCAGCAGGCCCATAAGCACCCCCAACCTATGCTGCGTTCTGTCACCGGCACTGACTTGCATGCCCTCCACATCGTGCTTGTATGCCCTCCCTACCACAGCAGCTGGTCAAAATGTCCAGACAATGCATCCACTGCCACGGCAAGGACTCTAAGCTTGCAATGGGATCCATTTAGAAGCACGTTGCAAGAGGTGCAATCACTGCAGGAGACCTCGCTACAGTGGCTGCACCCAAAGCATAACATTTCAACACAATCACTCAAACTGGGCCAAGATGTAAAGTGTCGGCGCCGGCCCTCATCTTGACATGTTTGAGTATCTAGGTTAAGGTTTTGACATGGCTCCTGCAACTTGCAAATGCAATCCACGCCCGGACATCAAACCACCAGAACTAGCAGACCAAGGAGAGCCTTAAGCACATACCCGGCAAAAGTAATCCAAAAGCATCCCCAGCAACACCCCTGCTGCTTTTTAATCAGTTTCACTGGCCAGTCACCCAGTAACCCTCCTTCCCAGTAGCTACCCCTCACTGGCAGTCTATCAGAATAACAGCAACACACACCATTCACATACACGAAACCAACCACTTTTCCCGCAGGACGGAGTCCCCATCACAGTCCTGCTTTCTTCCCCCACCGATTGTTCTCAGACCAATCAAATCCCACCATATTGCACCAATTAGCAATGTAAGATGTGTATCATGTTCCGCTTACGGTCTGCTTGGCTCAGTCGCGCGTCAATACCGCTCTCTATTCTCTCACTTACTCACCACCCCACACCCCTAACAAACTGGTTGGCGTCATGCTTGGGTGCTGCATGGCCCGGAGGGCTGTGCAGTGGTCTCTCTTAACATATTGCACCTGTGCTGCCAGAGACTTGGCATTACAGATTGGATGCACCCTTTCTTGTAAACCAACTCCACAATGCAGTAACCAGTGTCCATTTAGTTGATGGTGTGTCTTTCCTGGCTGCACCCTGATGCTGGTTTGCACGTATCACCCCTCAGAAACAAGCAGTTAAGTATGTGACCCTTCCACCGACCCCAGCATTGCCCCAGCTCTCGTCCCCAGTACGTAGTGCCGGCAGGTAGCACTGTAGCCCTTACTACTAGCAGCCTCGTGGGTACCCCTCTTCTGAAGAATGTCCAGTGAGACTCTGCTTCTTTTCCAAGACAGGAGACCTTGCTCCCATCATAGAAGGCTCAGCAGAACACATGCAAACATTCCAAAATGAAACCATACTGTTCAACCTGACACCCGGCAACATAGTATGAGAGTCCCATGGCGCCAACATAAAGCATGGCAGCAGGTTACAGGAAGCATGTGAAGCTCCATAAGCAATACTTAAAGTCAACTCAGACCATTTCAGTCAGTACATAGGGCGGTACGTGATATTACACAGGCATCAACATAATTATGGTGACTCTCAGCCACATCCACTAGCTCCTTACTAGCTTGCCAGTGCCCATATGGTAACCAAGTGTAACCAGACTCTCAGCCTGCTGTAACCGTTTCAAGCTCGTGCTCTTCCTTCTCATGGTGTTGGTTAACATCCTTGTTCAGTACAGCAACAACCCGTGGCTGCATCATCGTTTTTGGCACATTCCAGTCACATGATATCAGAGCTTGCTGTTTGCACTGCATCGACTGAACTACATCCACATACACACAACATCCCACAACCCATCTGCAAGTGCCCATGTCAGTTTGCCACGACCAGCATGAAACAGCATGAGGCTGCCCTGCATCTCCATTGACCAACCTGCATGAGATAGATTACCTGCCAGACCACCACATGTGTTGCTCATTACTAGTCCGATGCGTCTCCAAAAAACACTGATTACATGGTCAAAACACATTACAAGCCATCCAGTTTCCTGCTGTTGATCACATCGACAGTCAAGCCCACGTCATACTGATTACGATTTGTGCAAAACACTATGAATCGCAAAGTGCCATAGGCCTTGCACCTATAATCTATCACAATAGAAAGGATCAGAACAAGAGCGAGCCCATGCTCTACAGCAAGCAACACCTCCCTTCCCATCAATACAGTTTTGTCATATCCTAAATGCGGAATCCCAACTGAGCCAAGTCAGTTCACTCAAAGACGTTAGTCATTGCATACTCCTACTACTGCTGCCCCTGCTGCTCAGGAGTGCCCCATAACCTCCCCAACTCCATCCATTTAACAACCTGGGCCAATGTAGAAAAGAACCCGAGCTCAAATCCCACACTACCGGTAGCTACCGAAAGCATGGCCACATTGGCAAGGTACTGGGTGAGGCAATCACGCAGGATATGCATGGCCCTTGTACTGTAACCTAACTGAAGATTTAGCAGTTAATCCACCCCCCAACACAATGCACCGCCTCCACCAGAAATGCCATGCTTAACTAAGTCCTTGCTGCCACAGACAGCATCATCTCCAAAGGTGCTCTGTCCAGTTGGCCGCAACAGCACAAGCCCCACCATCAGTACTGCCATTTTAGTTGCTGGATTTGACCCCTAAAATTTAAACTGTTGCGAGCTCGGCCCTTTAGCGACTCTCTTACGGATCCTCACTAGGTGCCCTGGTACATACTCAGTGCTTCACTCCCTGCACCACCAGCAATGCTGCTACGACCTAGTGAGTACTGCTGCCAGAGCACCAAGGCAAATATGCCAAATATGAAAAAGGTGGGGGTTGCTAGTGTTCCCTGGGGTTCATTTATTAATCTCGCCAAATAACTGGCAGCTTCTTTGCAATCTCTGCAACACAAACCGCTTGCTACTGTGTTGACCCATGTGAACCTCAATTAGTAGCGCAGCCCTCCTAACGCATGTATAATGTAGGCTCAGAGCACAGACAAAGCCAAAGCATGCCAACACAGTCATAACAGCTTGAGAGACATAACACTAGCATTTTGCTACTTTGCTGGCTTTTCCAACCAAGCACGGCATGCCCATCCGTCACATTCTGAACAGCACAGGAAGCAGTGCTTAGACGTCTGCATCTTCCCCAGTCAGCCCTTCTAACCTCACTAACATCTCAGACTGAGCTGGCTGCTTCGAGTGTCCCATAGGTCCTTCTTTCCCATGGTCACATCGGGATATTAAGATTTGCACTCAAGTCCTCTCATCAAGTCAAAATACATCTGCTGTAACCAGGGCAGCTCTTCTTGGTGCTCTACAAACAGAAAAGACAGACCATCACCCTAAGCAATGTGCC
The DNA here is from genome assembly GCA_963556185.1 of Pseudopediastrum boryanum. Lineage (NCBI taxonomy): Eukaryota > Viridiplantae > Chlorophyta > Chlorophyceae > Sphaeropleales > Hydrodictyaceae > Pseudopediastrum > Pseudopediastrum boryanum. The sequence goes on from OY744504.1 coordinate 1,364,316, forward strand.
CCTGAGTACCTCGGAGCTTGCTGAACCGCCTCAGGCTTCCATGATAAAGGAAAACCCCCAACAGCAACCTGTGGCACTTCGCACATCCTACATTACATAACCGTATCACTTCCAGAAGGGCTCTGAGCACACCAACACAGCAGCCAAAGCATGCCTGCCAATACTAACAAATCGCAGACCAAAGTGCTAGACAACTAGCGCCTCAGTTAACTGTTCCGCCCCCCCCCCCCCATCCCTTTTAGTGGACCGCATCCACACCAATAAATGAATCAATCAATCACAATGCAAAGCCAGCTATGCCAATGGCTAAAATCCTAACCCAGGCCATGAACAGAAGGCTCCTGGTCATGACAGCGAAGACACACGACCAAATGGCGGATTGCCCACACACAAGCTGATGCTCGATGCAACGATGTGCATGTCACTTTCGCAAGTGCTGAGGCAGCAGGGCTTGCAACTCTGCATCAGCCCCAGGCGGCGCCTCCAACTTCAGCTGCTGCAGCTTTGTCAGCAAAGTGACACTTGCCAATGCCCCAAGTGTTATAACCCCCTCCCCTTCCGGCGCCACATCACTGATATCTAGCTTGGTTAGCTCCTTGAGATTTGCTGACACAGCGAGCACATGCGCATCAGTGATCCGGCTGTAGTTGAGCATCAAGCTGTGCAGGCCAGTCAGGGTGGTTAGCACTGACAGCAGTGCCATGCCTGGAGGCTCAGGTTCAACAGAGAATAACATGAGCTCTGTGAGGCCTGTTAAAGCAGAAACCCTAGCAACCTCAGGACTAATGTAACCCTCAGACATTTGGTAGAAGTGGAGCACTTGCAGCTGCTTGAAGCCTGCCAGAGTCTCCATGACCGCCTTATCTACAATTCCTGGCCGTTCCTCACCAAGAACCGAGATGTCCAGGCTTGTCAGGTTAGTCAATGGCTGCAGCAGCGCCACCTTAGCTACCCAGTCTGTGTTGTTACCATCGCCCTTCACATCTTCATTGTAACTTAGCGACTCCAAGGTGCTCGGTAGCGGGTGCATAATGGTTTCACCCTCGGTAGAGTTCCAGTGTAAGTGACGCAGGTTTCGCAGATTGGAAAGATGTGCCAGCGTCCCCTTGGCTCCATCATCAATACTTAAGCTCGTAAGGCCTCTCAGTGTCCCTAAAGCTGGTCCCATCTGCTGCCCATGGTCCATACGTTCAGCAGGGACCCAGCAATAATGCAGCATCAAGCTTTGCAGCTTGGGGAGGGACTGCAGTAGCTGCACGAGTCCTGTGGCCACGGGGGCTGCTAAAATGGTGAGTTGACTCAGGCAGTCTAGAGACGAGAGGGCCGTTATGTCGTTTGTGACACTGCTGATATTGTTATCCTGGCTCCGCCCTAAGCTGATGCTGAGGCTCTGAAGGGCTGTTAGCTGTGGCAGAAAGAGGAGATCTTGCTTGGTCCAGAACAGATGGGGTAGCTGCCATGCCCTGCTTTTCTGCTGACAGTCAATGCTGAGGTCAGTGAGCGTCTGCTGGGGCCACAGGGCAAGCGCAGAAGCTACTGTGGTGAGATAGGCGCCAGGATACGGTGTCTCAATGAACCGACGGAGCCTATCTGCAGACTTCGCGTGCACTTGGACATGCTGCAGTTTTTGGGCCGGAATCTGCGCAAGCCGAAGGTTATTCCATAGACTGTTCCAGCTACCGACGCCCTGATAGGTGCGAAGAAATGCCTCTGACAGCGTGATCGAGATGCTTCTGAGGCGATGGCCGTGCTTGGACACCCACTCCACGAGAGAGAGTAGCTGTGTTGTGCTGTGTATCAGGACAGTAATAGTGTCGTGGTACTCCTCTAAGATGCCTCCAAAAAAACGGCATACTCTAGGAAGGATGGCAAGCAGCTCTTTGGGCCCGAGGCAGGGCTGGCCATAAATGTCTTCGTGTATGCTCAAAGGCAGGGTAGTGAGCATGTCATTCTGTTCGCTGCGTTGAGACATTGCAGCCAACTCAAACGGGTGCCCTGAAAGCACTGATCAGGAAGAGCACTGGACAAGGCCCTGCAGGCACAATACTGCACGAAAGCAAACATCGATAGACAATAACCCAATGCTGCTAGTAGTGCCTGCTTGGCAACACCCTCAACACTGACAGAATCATGCCCCAATGTTGAACGTAACGTCCTGAAGCCGGTTCCACAACATCCTTTGGAACCAGAACTGGACTTCAAAAGAGGCCTCTGGAACCGATATTTTCCAGGGGGCCATGCCATGTCGATGCGCAGCATCGACCCAGGCAGGAGGCGGGGGTCCAGGGGGGAGGAACAGCCCCCCTGGTGGGGTCTGGGGCGAAGCACCAGGAGCCAGCGATAATTTCAACTTATAACCATCAATTGTACAATGGAATTTGCTATTCATCCACTCAGAGGGTTATCATATATTTAGTAAGAAACTTGCTGGAACCAGCATGTGACATGTTGGCCAGAGGGTGGCCCAGGGCTGGAACCAGGAACTGACATGTTTGGCATCGCTGGAACCGTGGAACTGGGCACTATTTGCCCTGGAACCGGAACCTGGAACCGGCTTCAGGACGGTATGAACGGGGGCAGTACGCACGCAATCAGCAGTGGCCTGCTCCTCGTGCTCCGAATACAGAGCGGGAAACAAAAGAGCAGGCGACCAGGCATCCGCCACAACATACGGTGTTTTGACATGGCCCTTACGCTGCTCCAGTCTTCCCGGCATTGATGTGGATATTAGATGAGTATGGCTCAAAGGCTGATCCAGGCTCGTGTATCCAGGCTCAAAGGCTGGGTTGCAGCCTGCCTGACTTGCCCAGTCGCCGCCCATCAATCGTCAAAGCACATGAGACAGCTAAATCGCACTGACGATCCTGTGAAATGGCATGACATATCTGGTGGCCTCATCTACTCATCATCCCAGCTACCAACACTAATACGCCTGCATTGACTGCCATGCAATGCCTTGTATGCATGGAGAAATAATGCAAGAATACTATGCACTTGAAGCACTACGACGCAACCTTGCAGTAAAAGGAACAACGCATGGGCAGAGGAAGAAACAGCCCCCACCACGTCTGCTGGAGGCCTCCAGTAAGATGAGTGAGCTTACCACAGATTACAGATTACAGATTACAAAGTGAGCTTACTAGGGTGTCCAAGCCAGTCACTTAACGTAGCCATCACAAGTTGGGTTACCAGGTTACCAACTAGCCCAAGAGGGCATCCCTTGGAGCCAATGAAGGCTCATAAGGCCATAACCACCCACTCAACACACAATAGTGACCAAAAACCATCAGATAATGATTGGAAGGGCAATGATTATTTCAATTTCAACTGAGAGAAATGCCTCGCAGGACTATACATAGTTCATCAGGATGAACACTAATATATGGTACACCTAGCTCAAACATCACCACCTGAGGAGAACACAGGATACTCATCAAAGTGCCTACAGTAATGAGATCAGGCTTTTCCTCCCTTGACTGCATGCACTCAGACACAAACAAGTAATGTGGAGTTTGGTTCCTTTTCTACTTGTTCATACCTTCATCACGTGCCTTATTATTATTACATTTCATGATATGCCATAGCAATAAGTGCCATAGGCCCCGCACCTCAAGCTGTCACAAAGAACAACGAGGTGGAACAGAATACGGGTAAACTTCGACATGTATGACAACACATATATGCCTAGACATGAGGTCCAGCAGCTAGGTCAAAATCACCCAAAACCTCCACTGCCCCAATGGGGGTAAGAGCCTCCCTCCTACTTAAGAAAGCAAGGAGGGCTTGTAAGCCCGGGTGCAAGCAATAGTTGGTAACAAACCCCATTGGTTGGACCTCACGCCACATCAGAAGGGTGAGCATAAGCATTCCTAATCTTCCAAGCAGCTGCAGCATATTTAGCTATACACTTAAATGCATGCTTGAAAGGGCCATATACTAAGCCAGACTCCTCATCGACGTCTACACCCCAGAACTCTTCATTAAGCATGCTATGCAGCTTCTCCTCATCAGATTTGCCATCCAATATCTGACATCTTGCAGCAACATCAGGGTCAGAAGTCAGCTTCTCCCACAGCTTTTGCCTTTGTGCCTGGTAAACAGGACAGTCAAACAAGAAGTGTTCAGGAGATTCAACTTCACCTCCCAATTCAGGGCCAAGATCACAGGACTTGCAGCACTCCCTACGTGCATTTTGCCTGCTAGCGCTCTGCCTACCGAATTTTGCTGTCATAGCATTGAGAGGAAGAATACCTGCACGCAGCTGCATAATGAGTTCCATGCCTTTGCTCAGAGGGCCTGTGAACAGATATGGCTGCGGCTTGAAATAATTGATATCGTCATTGTAATGCTGCATGTATGTCGCTAAAGTAGATTTATTCCTAGCCCCCTCTTCCCGAACAGCCCTGTCTCTTTCATATATGCTCCACCTGACATATGCCCTGAAGCTAGGTAGGTGTCCCTCTCTCACTCTTGCTTGTAAGGTTTCCTCCTGCATGCCTAGTTCAGCCCTGAGTTTATTGAACCTCTTCTGCCAAGAAGTATAATTCCTGTGGCTTGGCCAAGATGCTTCAAGTGCCTGCCTGCTAAGGCTAGTAGTACCCTTTTGCTGTAATTTGAACCACCATTCAACCTTCCTCTGGTCCAACCAGCTAGATAGAGGTCTAACACCAGCTTCTGCCCTCAATACCTCATGGCAGATGTTTGGCTTGCAATGCAGTGATCTCTTCAAATCCTCTATTTGGATCTTAGACTCTATGGTATTTGTCTGCTGGAATGATGCCCACCATACCTCAGAACCATACTCAACCCTTACTACGTGCCTTACTTGCCCTATGTACACCAGAACTGCCCAAGCAGCAGCCAGCTGGAAGGTACAATGTATCTCGGAAAACCAAACATGAGCATGAGTTCCCTCTCCATTACTACTCTGCTAATCCCCCCCTTCTCTGCGTAGCTCTATGTCTCTTTCTGGTCATACGCTCCATTATTTCCCACCGAGTTGTCCAACTTGAACAAGGGCCTTTCAACTACCTGAGACAAGTCCTCCTCAAATAAAGAGTGGACCCTGACCTCCATGAGAACTGCCAGCAGAGACACACACGGCCATCCGCTTATATCTATACTGTAGCATATGATGATGAACAAAAAGCGAACTGAATTGATGAACCAGAACAACCTGGACCCAGCCCACAGTGTCAAACCATGTGGATCCCAACTCCTGTCGCAGCCCTCTCGAGGCATGCATCACATAGGCTTAGAGCCCAGACAAAGCCAAAGCATTCCAACACCTTCCAAGTCGTAAGAGCTTGCGAGACAAGCTGTACATACCAGGCTTGCTTGTTAAGTTTATGGCTTTTTAGGCCATGCATGGCATGCACAACCATGTCAGACCAACAGAGAACCAAGACTAACAGATACTGTCAATACTAACAGATTGCTGACCTAAGTGCAAGACAACTAGCGCCTCAGTAACTGCTCCCACCCCCCCAACCCCCCACCTCCCGCTCCGCATTGACCCATTCCGTACAGTGGACTGCATCCACGTCAAGCAATCAAACTGCCAGCTGTGGCAGTGACCAAACAAACCAAGGCCATACACTAAATGCTCCCAGTCACAGCCACAGAGCGACACAACCAATCGTGAACTTGCCCACACACCAGCTGATGCTCGATGCAACGATGTGCATGTCACTTTTGCAAGTGCTGAGGCAGCAGGGCTTGCAACTCTGCATCAGCCCCAGGCGGCGCCTCCAACTTCAGCTGCTGCAGCTTAGTCAGCAAAGTGACACTTGCCAATGCCCCAAGTGTTATAACCCCCTCCCCTTCCGGCGCCACGTCGCTTATCTCTAGCTCGGTTAGCTCATTGAGATTTGCTGACACAGCAATCATATGAGCATCAGTGATTTGGCAGTACTTGAGATTCAATCTGCGCAGGCCAGTCAGGGTGGTTAGGACTGACAACAGTGCCAAGCCTGGAGGCTCAGGTTCAATACCAAATAACATGAGCCCTGTGAGGCCTGTTAAAGCAGAAAGCCTGGCAACCTCAGGGCCCATGTACCCACCAGACATTTGGTACAAGTTGAGCTTTTGCAGCTGCTTGAAGTTTGCCAGGGTATCCATGAACACCTTATCTACAATGCCTGGCCGGGCCTCACCCGTAACAGAGATGTCCAGGCTCGTCAGGTTAGTCAGTGGCTGCAGCAGTGCCGCGTTAGCTACCCAATCAGTGTGCCCGTCGTGTTCAGTGTAATGTAGCGACTCCATGGTGCTCGGTAGCGGGTGCAGGATGGGTTCACCTTCGGCAGCACTCCAGTGCAATCTACGCAGGTTGCACAGGTTGGAGAGATGTGCGAGCGTCCCCTTGGCTCCATCGTCAATTTGTAAGCTGGAAAGCCCCCTCAGCGTCCCTAAAGCTGCTCCCATCTGCTGCCCATGCTCCCTATGCTCAGCGGGGGCCCAGCAATAATGCAGCATCAAGCCTTGCAGCTTGGGAAGGGACTGCAGTAACTGCACAAGTCCTGCGGCCACGGGGGCTCTCAAGATGCTGAGCTGACTCAAGTGTTGTAGAGAGGAGAGGGCAGAGATCTCGTTTCCAACAATGCTGTCATTGTTATCCTGGCGCCGCCCTAAGCTGATGCTGAGGCTCTGCAGGGCTGTTAGCTGTGGCAGAAAGAGGAGATCTTGCTTTGTCCAGAACAGGTGGGGTAGCTGGCATGTCCACTTATTCGGCTGACAATCGAGACGGAGGGCCAGGAGCGTCTGCTGGGGCCACAGAGCAAGCACAGAAGCTACTGTGGTGAGGAAGGCGCCGGGAAATGGCGCGTCAGCTAACTGACGAAGCCTATCTGCAGGCTTCCCGTAGCTGCGCTTGACATTGACATGCTGCAATTTCGGGGACGCAATCTGCACGAGCCGCAGGTTATGCCAAAGACTGCTCCAGCAACCGACGCCCTGATAGTTGCGAAGAAAGCTGTCCGACAGCGTGATGGTGATGCTTTTGACGCGGTGACCGTGCTTGGAGACCCACTTCACGAGAGAGACTAGCTGTGTATTGTCGTGTATGTAAACGGCAACAGTGTCGTAGTACTCCTCTGAGATGCCTCCAAAAAAGTGGCATACTCTAGGGAGGATGGCAAGCCGCTCCTTGGGTCCAAGGCAGGGCTGCTCATAGATGGCTTTGTGTATGCTTAAAGGCAGCGTGGTGAGCATGTCATTCTGTTCTCTGCACTGAGACATTGCGGGCAACTCAAGCTTCTGCCCTGGAGGCACCCGCCGATCAAACAAACAGCTGGACAAGGCCCTTGCAAGCTCTTACAGTAACATACTGGGAGGAATATCAAAAGACGGAGCATGATGGACAAGCACTACTAAAGCTCGAAGAACTCGGCACTACGCTCCGTACTGCTACCCGGTACTGCTACCGGATTGAGTTTCGGTACTCTTCTGATTCTGCTGTGGTCGCTAGCTGGACAGGTCATATGGTCAGGGGACGGCCATCGTGTATTAATAAGGGGCCAAGATAGGAGATGGACTCCCAACCCACGTGACACCAAGAACATGAGGTCCATAGATCGGACTACTTCTTACCCGGGCTTGGCACCATGTAATGATCTATGTATACGGGTTGTCACCACCTCGTGTTTGCAATCTCGGTTTTGGCCAGTAGTGCTGGTATTCGAATGTCCACCTCAGCACTCCAGAAAGCGTTGATTTCTTCTGCACTTAGCTCACTTGCAACATCTTCAAGTTCTATGCCTGCTGTCGCAATGGAAGGTAGCAGCGTGCTCCCTTTTTATGTGGCCATCAATGCCTGGGGTGGTCATGGAATGAAGTTAGAGTTAACATTGCACCAAGGATGGCAACCTCTTAACTCTCTAATGGTGCCATGAGCACCATCTTGTAATCCCTCCAAGACAACAAGCACACCCCCTGGCAGCAGCAGCCATCTCATGACACCATATGGCCTTTTCACATTCCAGTAAGCAGCAGCTGCTGGGATAGCCTCCATATTCAGCTCAGTTTCAATGGGGTGCCATGCTTGGTCCTCCTGCAAGCAGAACACGATGAAGGCCTTCTATAACAGAAGTAGGACTGAGGCATTTGCACTTGCAGCGTCGCCGTCCACCTCATCCACCTCATCCGCTTTTCCTTAGGTGTAGTTGCCTACTTGTGGTATTTAAGGGTGCCTTACCATTGTGAAACTCCATCAGCACCAAATCCACTGCAGAAATGACAGACGCTATGCTTGTACAATCTCCATGTCATCTCTCTTTCAGCAGCATTGCTAAAGCATGAGCATTTAGAGCAAGAGTAGCGTGACCTCACCTGCTTGCATCAACAACATTTCGCCCTAGGATATGATGCAGTTTCTTCTCTTCATTCACACCGTTTAATCTGATCGTCAAGCTTGTCTTTTGGGTAACTGCTGCTCATACTCCCTGTGGTACGCCCATGCCGCCGTCAGCAGCAGTGCCCATGCCGCCGTCTGCTGCTGCTGCTGCTGCTGCTGCTGCTAAGGAGTGCCTTGAAGGCTGCCACTGCTAACGTTTTTCTTCTGGGGCATGTACTCAAGTGTCAGGCCTCATCACCACCCCACCCCTAGCGGCGATTTTCCCTCAGATAGCACTTGGTGTCACGACCCATGCCAACTTAGTCAACCAGCTTGACCCTACCCTTTTGCAGCCGGGTGCTTCAGCATATGAGAACCGTTAGCTTCAGGCAGTGAATTTGAAGACAGGAGTTTTAGATATAATACATTTCATGATGTGTTATAGCCAAAAGTGCCAGAAGACTTCTGTTTCACTGGTACAGACATGTTTGGTCTGCTAGACAGTATTGCGTGCAGCAGCGCTGATTGTCCATCAAAAAGATGATTCTATGTGCATGATGACCTGCTGCCAGGGCTGCATAAAACACACCTCACCATACCTGCTGCCTCCTAAAAACCCATCTTGTTTCTCTTCTCTATAAGTACCTGCGGCAGCAGTACCCACATTGGCCCAGTCAACGACCAGCACAGGCAAGCACTGACCAACAGTTGCTTTGCCATCCACAGGAAAGCTGCAATATCTAAGGCTGCAAGTGTGATTGTACTCGTTTGCTTCCCTGACCATGTGCAAGGCATTATTTCCCCCTCCTCTGCATAGTTCTCTCCCTCTCCCTCTCTAGTCCTTTGCCAGGCCGCTCTATTGAGTTGCTTGCAGCCAACGCCCATCCCGTCCCACTCCTTAGCTGGTCACTGAGCCTGGGAATGATCAACCCCCACAGCCGCCACAGTAACTGCAGCCCAGAAAGGAGCTGAGCATCTTTGACTGTTGCAAGAGGCTGTCATTGCCCTGTCCCTGCTACAGCATAAGTCATCCAATTGATCTACTACAGCTAGTACTTCAGTAATGAACCTGACACCTGCCACTAAGCCTTTTCAAAACTCTGAAGCACTACCCCGCGGGAAGCACATACTTCTCAGGCTCATGGTGCACGGGCAAGTGTAGACATAACAATGTAACTTAGAACCCTGCTGGTATGGCCCTGACAGCAGCACATGCGACAACAGAAGCCCATCTGTTGCTGCTCCTCTGTCCGGGACATCCATAGTTACTGATTCGGGTTTATGGTTCTTGTGTGACCTTACAAATGCCGTGCAGAGTGCAGCTTGGCCTCTTCAGCACCCTCTGCTGTCTCTGGCACTGGCATGAGTGGAGGCGGTGGCGGGAAGGTGTCTTGATTGCAGCTGCCACTGCTGCTGCTAGTGCTGATTGTAGTGGTGAAGAAACTTCCCATGCTTTGCCACCGACTATTGCGGCTAATTAAGGAGTGTGACAAGAACTGACCAATTGAGGCAGGCACTAGGCACCAGGACAGGTGGGACATAACATGCGACAAAACAGGACTATAGCAGGCTGCCGAGTAGAGTGATCCGCGAAGAAGATGAAGAAGTTACATTTGCCCTATGTGTGCCATGTCTCTTATACTACGTAGCAGCCACACCTTGTGCAGCACTGCAGCCAAGAAGCCTAGAAGAAGCAGGAAAGGCCACGATACAGGCAGGGATAGTCCTTTATCTCAACAGTTGCACCCTGGGTGGGCCTGATAACTAGCCCCACTTGAGGGTTCTTAACTAGGTTGGCAATGGACAATATTACCGGATTACAAAGGGTGCTCAGGAGGGCACCCTTTGGAGGCATTGAAGTCTCATAGGGCCTGGGTGACCAGGTGACCAGACATTTGCAGAGGCGGCCTAGCATGACGATGGCTTAACCTAATAATGTGTAAGACATCGAAGGGGGCCACATTAGCGAGCGCCGCGACCAGATGCCTTTAAGAATTGGTTTGTAAGCGTCACCGAAAGGTTGGCCAAATGCCATGGCTGGACAATATCATTCGCGAACTTTAGCTTACAGCAGCCAATTCGCTTTTCCCCCTGCAGCTTTGAGCAGTACAAGTACGTCCTCATTGGGGATAAACGTGGCAGTTGCTCACTTAACCGGATCTGGACTTCATAGTGTGCTTGTACTGCTTATGTGGTGTCCACCTCCCAGCCACGAGTGAAACTGCCCGTTGGGCACGCATTTAAGCGTCTGTTATAAGAGTGTGGGGGAGATGGGTCGCACTTGCCGTCCCCAAGGTTGTTTAGCCGGCAATTCATGCACTCTCATATTGCCTGACACCACGATGGCTCTCAGAGTATCCTCTGGCGGTGCTGGTTTAACAGGGAGGCGTAACACATTCCACAGGCAGAATGTGTTCCGCTTACGGACTCTGCGGACCCACGCACCAGGTCACGTTGCGGCGTCTTCCAACCGCTACTTGAGGACCAGGGAGAACTTCAACCGCAAGGTTCCCAGGACTGTGCAGGACATCGTGTCCAACGCTGAGACCGTGGAAACGAGTCCACGGGCCGAGCCTAATGGTTCAGGTAAATCAGCTACGCGATCCTGGCCTGTGCCACAGAATTATGCAGGCCCTCTGGTGCAAGCAGTAATAGTGTTGCAATCAGTGCTTAATTCTGGTTGTCCCAGGGTGATCGATGAGTTATACCATTCCTTCTCTTCAAGTAAGGACGACTTGCTTTCCATGTGCATGCAGCCCTGGCCAGGGTGCTCAAACCACATCCTGGGATCAGGCAGGGCATGTTCCAAGTCTCCGCTGCAGGAGCTGATCTTTCATCCAATTACTGTGCGTATTTTCCTCAGTCCCAGCCACTGAAGGGGCATAATCAGTCCAAGTATTTTTGTGCTTTCCCCTTGGGACTTGTCCCACCTTCGTGCAGTCCAAACCAATGAACTGCTCTCCCCCATTGTGCAAAGCCATATGCGCCTCAGCATCTTCGTAGTATTGCCATCTTACTGCATAACCCGCAACCATTGCTTGCGGCCATCTTCTTTACTTCACCCGTGCATGGGGAAGCGCCTCTGTTCAAAGCGTTAACCTACTGACCAGTCTGCACCCCTCTATGGACCCCTGTCCATCCCTTTCCTGTATCTTCTCCCACCTTCCATCCACGCCTCGCTTCTGCAGGTCCGTCCTCGCTGCTGCAGGTCCCTCCATTTATTCATGCGGTCCCCATTCCCACCTCTATTCCCCTTTCTTCCTCTTCCTCCAATCATTTCCCAGACCCGCCCTTGCCCCCTCTCCCACTTGCAGATTTCTCATGGACCAAGCAGTGGTACCCCATTGGCGTTTTGAAGGACCTGGACAAGGATCGTCCTCACCCAGTGACCCTGCTTGGGGGGAGGTTTGTGCTGTGGTGTGATGCCAAGGGGGAGTGGCATGTGCAGGATGATGCCTGCCCTCACAGGTACGACCACCAAGGGGAACTTTGTCATGTTGCTGGGCGCCCAGGTCTGATGGGCCCATCAGGCGCGATGGCTCGTATGGGATGATTGCTCAAGGGGTCCTTCCTTTTTAAACAAACCAGGGCGAAAGGGGAGACCCAGAGTGGGATAGAGGGGTGTTGAAGGCGGATGGGATAGGTGCTAGCGGATGAGATGGGCCAGGCAGGCAAACACATGCAGCTTCCTCCCATGGTTTGACTCTGAAATCTGAGCCTCAACATCTAAACCCTAAACCCACTCAGTCAGGGGATTGGCATGTGCAGGACGACGCCTGCCCTCAGAGGTACATGGGTGAAGGGAACATTTCTAGCGATTACCTGGTTGGGGCTGGGGTTGGGGTTGGGAGTAGGCAGAGCGGGGAGCAGGAGGCAGGTGCTAAGGGTTAGGAAGGACATCTAGTGTGTAGGTTAGATGCCATAAGCAACTTTGGCCCTGTGGTCTCATGCCCAAGGGGGGGGGGATGGTGTCTGCTTTCATGCCTACACCCGCCTTATGGCACCTTGATTTTAGTGTATGGCCCCTAGGCGGATGGAGAAACGAAGAGAGCGGCAAGGGAATGGAGAGCGAAGGAAGAGGGGCAGAAAGAAGATGGGCGAAGTGATGGTTGGGCCTGGGAGGGGGTCAAGGGAAGGGAGAGCAGGGGAAGAGGGTGGCCACACCGGGGGGTAAGGTGGAGCTGTTGGGTTGTATCACTCAATTAAACGCAAGACCAGCTACGCCAATGGCCAGAAAAACCTAGGCCATAAACACAAGGCTCCTGATCACAATCGCGAAGCCACACAATCGATGGTGGATTTGCCACACACAAGCTGAGGCTAGATGCAACGGCGTGGGTTGTAGCTTAATATTAAGGTAATTGGGTGGAAAATCAGCATTGTGCTGTGGTGTGATCGAAATGTGGAGTCTGCATGTGCAATATGGTTACAAAACAACATGGTGAAAGTAGTGTCGCTGTCTTCATAGGAGTGCTAGGAACACTGTGGGTGTAAGTGGAAGGAGGGGAATGAGGCACCATATTGTGCACAACATCCCTTTGTGGTCGCTACGGATGGCGGACCCTTAGGACATGACATGTTACTCAAACACAACAGTTCCTTGTAATTTCTCTATGCAGATTGGCGCCTCTGTCTGAGGGGAAGATTGTTGGCAACGACTTGCAATGCAGCTACCATGGATGGAAGTTTGATGGAGCTGGAAAATGTGTGCACATTCCGCAGGTGGGAGGGGGGGGGCACATTGTCAAGGGGATCTGCTGTTTCTTCCCTGCTGTCTGTTCTTGCAAGCCCTGCTCCAAAAACTGACAAACTGGCATGGTAAATGCTTGTTTTCTTATTCTGTTTGGGAAGCCACACATTTGGGATTGAGAATCCACATGGAGTAATGTGGGCAGATTATGCTCCAATAGCATGTACACATTACAGTGTGCTTCAATGGTGGTCGGAGTCATCAATCCCCGTTGCCTGGTGTTCCTACACGTCCCTGACCCCAGGCCCCTGTATGTCAGCAGCTTTCGGCTCGCCCAGGACAAGGATGCATTAAGCTGAGGTCATTGTGTTCTCTTGGCACATGCTGCTTTAATAGGGGGCAATGATTACCGTACGTTGGCCCCCTGGGGAGCATTGTGTATTTAATGCACAGCACAAACAATAATGATTGCAAAAGTACTGTCACTCTCTTGCTCCTCCCATGGGGTACCCTCCTCTCAGCAGCAAGCAGTTTGCTGCCATAAGTGTCCGTATGCATATGCCCGTATTGACAAAGAAAGACAGAAAGTCAAAAAGAATCAATGTTTCCACATCCCAGAAAAGATATGCCAAGTTCCTTGTACCCCGCTTCGTCCTGCGGTCTCCCCGTCCCCCCTTTCCAACAGGCTCCTGCATCCCAGCAGCAGGCAGCTTGCTCCAACAAGCGTGCCCAGGTGCGCAGCTACCCCGTCAAAGCAGTATCTGGCATGTTGTGGATGTGGCCTGACTCTGGGGACGCACGCTGGATTGAGGCGGAAGTACAACCTGTGGCTCAGCAGCTGCCACCTGAGGTGGGTAGGGACTCTTTTAGGCCAGAACGTGAAGTCCCATGCATGGTATGCATTTCACAATCAAACAAAGAATTTAGCGAAGAAGAAGAATGGATCTTGCTAATTTACTCTAGCTTCGAGCAATGTTAAGACACCTTGTGGCTCAGCAGCTGCCACGTGAGGTGTGTGAGGACTGTTTTACACCTATGGATGGTCCATTTACTTGATGTAAAAGTTATATGATTGAATGGAGAATGTATGCCGTGTATCGCTATAGCTGTCACCTGGAGCAATGCTTAGACAACTTGTGGCTCAGCAGCTGCCATATGAGGTAAGCTGGGGCCCTTCTTGGCCGGAGTCCGTAATTCCATGCATTTGTAGTAAGAATTTACGATTGGGAGAAGAGTGTACGTTGCTATGTCACTGAAGCTGCTAATCTGGCTCAGCAGCTGGCACCGGAGGTGAGCTGGGACTCTTCTAGGGTGTTGGGAAGGCTTTAATGCATGGTTTTACACATTTGGAAACCCACCTCGTGGTTTTTGGAGTTTGTCTGTCTAATGCTAGTGCTTTTTTCTGTTTAATTTTGAGAAATAGAAGAGGAAAGTAGCTCTTGTATGGCTCAGCAGCTGCCACCGGAAGTGGACTGGGACCTTATTTGTTTTCTGAAGTTGATAGAAAAACTTGCGCTATCGGGTATTATGTCCTTTATCCATGTATTGCGTGATAGAGCACTACCGCTACCGAGAATCTCTATTGTTTGTGCTGCTTCTGCTGCTGATCCACAGCTGCTCCTTTCGGATTTTGCAAGTCCCACCACCCACCTGTACAACTCCAGAATTTGGAGATGTTATAATTTGGAAATGATGCCCACTTTTGCTGCTGCTGCTGCTACAGGAGGGGGGCAAGGAGGGTTGGATTACTTCCTTTCCTCTATATGAAGGGGAGTTCTCCTACAGCATGCAGTCCCACCCATAGCCTTTCTGACCAGAGTTGTTGATATCTATGCCTGCTGTGTGCTGCTGCTGCTGCTGGTGCAGGAGGGAGGCACGGAGGGTTGGATCACCTTCCTCCCCCTGTATGCTCGAGAGTTCCCCTATAGCATGCAGACCTTGTTTGATAACACGTTGGACCCTGCCCATGTGCCCTGGTCCCATCATGGGGTCATTGGCAACAGAGACAAGGCATCACCACTGGATTTGCAGGTAGGGGAGGGAGAGCGGGCATTTGGGAAGGAGGCTGGGGTTTTTATGAAGGGTGGTTAGGGTTCTGTGAGGAGGGTTTAAGGGGCCTAGGTGATAGTTTAGGGAGGATTGTTTGGAGCAGGACGAGACTTAGAGGCAGAGGGCAGGAGGTACGATGCATATCAAGTGATTAAGTCGTCTTTTTCATCCTCTTCTGCATGTGAGTGCGCTTCTTGTTGAGGCTGCTGTACTGTGCACAGAGTCTGCTTCCAAGTGTTCCTCTTTTTGACATTGTTTGCTAGGTGGTCTGGGACGTGTCTCCCAAGGGTGTTGCCGTGAAGTACGAGAGTAACACTGAGCAAGCTACAGGTGGAACCACACTAGCAGGTGTGGCTCCTCAAAGGACAGCAATTACTTTTTACTTCAAAGCACCCCACACTTTGCTGTATGAGACGATAC
Source organism: Pseudopediastrum boryanum (assembly GCA_963556185.1). Taxonomy (NCBI): domain Eukaryota; kingdom Viridiplantae; phylum Chlorophyta; class Chlorophyceae; order Sphaeropleales; family Hydrodictyaceae; genus Pseudopediastrum; species Pseudopediastrum boryanum. The sequence goes on from OY744504.1 coordinate 1,379,804, forward strand.
GTGCTGATGGTACCCAGCAGCTGCTCTTTGCTTACGTGGCGCCCACAAGCCCTGGCAAGTAAGTAGGGGATTGGGTACATGGCTGGGTGGCTCAAAATGGGTTGGCAACGAGTCCCTTGGGGCTCCTTCATCCGCCTCAGTTGTCCCTTCTCTGCTCTAGATCCCCTGGCCTGGTGGGTTACACTAACAGAGAGAGTCATAGAGTAACATGAGTTGCAGAGTGGGACCCTCCTTGAGGCCTGGTTGCCTACTTTACATTGAGAGAGTATTCAAGGGGGGTCATTGTCATCGTGTCCTAGATTCCCAGTTAGTAGCCAGGTGAGCAGTGTAGTCCAGGGTCCTGACAGCCTGCCGCTGTATAATCAAACAAACAATATGATATTGTCCAAGTCGATCTGAAGTAAAAACGACTCGCTAGAGGCCTTGTGACGATGGCGTTGCCCAGTTGATCAGACTGTTATAACATCCTATGTGCTCGTGGTACTGGCAGTTCCTTTCCTCTTATGTAGCAGAAAAACAGGCTGCAGATAATTAGGGCGTCTTGTTGGCATGGTCTAGATTGTATCCAAGCTGCTTGTCAGGTCGTTCCATCTATCACTTGTCTTTGTGTGCATTGGTGCTGCTTGAGTACGACAGAATGTTAGGAAGCATCCATCAGTAGGCCGATTGGTGAGAATCATCTGCAAGGGAGCTGTTATGTTCTGTATATGTCTTGCTATGTCATTAGGTGCAAGCCCTATGCTGTGTCCATTGACAACAAGCAGAGCATCAGCAACTGGATGACAAAGTACATGACGCCTGAGTGGGTGGCACATCAGGTCTTTATGGAGGCAGGGGATGGGGATACTGTGCTGCTGAGGGTGAGGGGGGGGGGGTGGAGGGGCAAAGGGGCGGGGGCAATGGGGGGGGGGTGTCTGGAAGGGGGGGGGGAAAGGTGTCTAGGGAGGGAGGTGAAAGGTGTCTAAGGAGGGAGCAGATGGAGATACTGTGCTGCTACTAGTGAGTTTGGGGGTTTGGGGGAGGGAGGGGGGCTTTTGGAGACGGCGGGTGGGCTGTGCGAGGTGTTTAGGGAGGCAGGGAGTGGGGATTTCGTGCTGCTACGGGTGAGGTTTTTTGGGGGGGGGGGGACTTGAGTTGAGTGGCAGGGGGGGATGTTGATATCTGGTGTTTAGGGGTCAGCTAAGGTATGCATCTTGTCTTTGAGGGGGAGAGAGACGAGAGGGCTGGGGGCGGGGGGCGGGGGGAGAGGAGGGATGGCCACCAGGCAAAGGCTGGAGGAGAGGCGAATTATTTAGGGGTGTTCGAAGAGGATATTGAGGTGGCTTATGGCGAGTTGGGGATATCTGTCCTTTTGGCTTGGCGTGAAAGGGTGGGGGATCAAACATAGCACTTGATGGATAGGGCTGAGGAGAAGGGAATTGAGCAGATGTTCTTGGAGGGGATGATTGTATTGTGCTGTTGCTACTGCTGCTACTGCTGAGGAGCAGGTGAAGGGGGAGCTTACAACTCTTTGCCTTTTCTGTTGCAATAGCACTTGCTCTTATAGTCATGCACTGATCCTTCCTGTCTCTGCTGGTCTCCATATTCACAGGCTCAAGAGGAGCTGCTGCCTAAGATGCCTCATGGCTGGCGGGACTTCTACCTTCCTACCAAGGCTGATAAGGGTGTGCTCCTATGGCGACAATGGCTTGAAGCCTACACCAGCCCTCAGAGCCATCCTTACGTGCTAGCAGACAGGCTCCCTGGGGTAGAGCCCTCAGCTGCATCAGCAGGGGGAGAGAAGAAGGAAGGGGAAGCTGGAGATGGAGGGCAGGATGAGAGAATGTTCGGGATGTATGGTGTGGGAGCTGCAATTACTAACGGGGGCCTGCAGGCGGAGAAGAAGATTGCTTTGGATAGGTAAGCAAGGCTCAACAGTGGGATGCATCCATGTATGCGTATGGAGCAGCCCGTTTGGGACAGATGTTTAGCTGCAGCAGGAGGGGAAGGGAAAGGAAACGGGGAGTTGCTGCTGCTGTTGCTGAAGTTGGAAATGAGAATGTGGCTGGGGTGTATGGTGTGGGGGCTGCAAGGGCTGCAATGGGACTTGCAGGAGCAGATGAAGGAGCTTTGCCTTATGTAGCTAGGTGTCTGGCAATTGGTTACCTATTGCTACTGAAGTAAGACTTGTCCTTTTGCACGACCAGCTGCACATTCAATACATATCAAGCATTATTGCTGGTAAACTGGCTTTGGCTTCTTCTGCATCCATCCATCCATGTGCTTGCCTGCCTGCAGGGTAGTATTACCATGTTTCTGTCTGCAACGCCTGCCAAGCTGCCATGCAAATCTTCCTTGGGGTTCTGCTATCATTTGTCCACTGGTGCAGATGCATGATGTGTTTTGATGCGTTTCACTTTGCGTGCATATAGTGCACTGGCACGTGTGTTCCTTCCGCCCCCACCTGACCCTCCATGGGATGTTCTGTTGCTGTTCCTTGCAGATGGAACCAGCATGTCTCAACCTGCAGGGCGTGCCAAGCTGCCATGCACAGCTTCAAGAAGGTGAAGCTTGGCGCCTGGGTTGCAGCAGCGGTTGCTGGTCAACTAGCCCTCCTCTCCATCACAGGCACTTGGCAAGCAGCAGCAACAGCCTTTGGCATACTTCCCTCAGGGGTGCTGGGCTTGGCAGGCTCAGGGATTGCTGTGCCTGCACAGGGTTTGGTTGCAGCTGTCCTGGGCTTGGCGGTGTTGCTGTGCCTGAAGGTTGCAGACTGGGCCAAGGGGATGCACCAGTCCTTCCTGTACAGGGACTACATCCATGCTTTCAGGTAATCCCTTTAGTGCTGGAGCAGCAGTATGTACAGCAGTGGAGGAAACTGAGTTTGGCAGGTGCAAATGGTGTCATGCCTGCGTAAGGTCCAATTGAGATATTTCCTGGGCTTGTCTGTGTTGCTGTGCCTGAGATTTTCAAAGATTCTTAGGCTGGGGCCAAGGGGTTGTCTTAGGCCCTCCTAAGATAATAGCATCCATGCTTTTAAATGATTTTCGATGATGGGGCAGGATTGATAACAGCAGTGGGAGGATTGAGCTTGGCAGGCGCGTTACCCATGGCTGGACATGCCCTGGTTGCAGCTGTGCTAGGCACGGTGTTGTTGCTGTACCTGAGTTATGCAAACTGGGCCAAGGGGATGCATTAGTCCTTGCTGCGCTGAAATGCATTCATGCGTTCAGGTGAGTTGTTTTGGGTATCTGCATCAATATTTATTTGGCCGTGCATGCTGCTTAGCCTTCTTGGCAATCCTGGGATTGCCCAGAAGGCTTCAAAGCATGGACGGCTTTATATGTATATGGGCATTGCTGTGCAGGTCTGCTGTGCATGCAGAGGTTTGGTTGCGGCAGCTGTTCTGGGCTTGGCATTGAAGGACTGTTTTTTGCCTCAGTTGCCGATACTTAGATGAATATGGCTTGTAAAGCACTAAGGGAAGTCACCTTTGCAGCACAGTACGGTGGGATCTATCATGTTCGCTATGTCATTCTGTAGTTTATGCTGTTTGTCATTTGGGGACAGTTGAGGGTTGTAGCCCACCTTGCACGAATTGGTTTATTCCTGGTACTTGCTGCTTCCATCATTGAGATCTGGGTGCACCTTCCTTTGAGTAGATTTCCCTGGTGGGTATGTTGCTCACAGAGACATGCTTGACCTTGGCAAAGTGTGACTGATGTAGTGCTGAAAGTTTCAGTTGGGATGAACAGAGTGCATTAGTTGACAGATTCAAGTCTCTGCCTGAGTGGAGTGATCAGGGTGATGTGGGGTCTGGGAATAAGAGAGGGAGGATCCTCGTGGTGGGTCAGATGCACTGAGTCTGCTGCTGCCTGCTGTTGCTTACATGCATTGCCGCTTGCTGACGGTATGGTAGTTGTCTTACTTGAAAATGAAGTTGTAGTCTTTGCAATATCAGATGAAGTTTTGGTCAAAATGTGTGTTGAGTCAGTGGTTTTGGCCCTACGAGCCTTTATTGGCTCAAGGACTGCCCTCTTGGGCTAGTTGGTAACCTGTTAGTCTGGTATGCATCCTCCATGGTGCTGAGTTGGCTTGTAAGTGGTCGGCGTTTCAGTGGGGCGTAATAAACAGCAGCGTCGGGCTACACTGTTTGAGGCACGCTAGGCAGAGTAGGTAACGCTCAAAGAGAGCCATGCCAACTGCGGGCTCATCATGATTGAAGCTGTATTGATGTAACGTGATGTGGCCGTGGCGAACTAGTTCAATTGTGACTAGAGATTAACATGGTCCTTGGAGCACATGCTTAAAGCCGTGTGATATTTCTGATACTGGATACTCATTGTCATGCACTGTGATTCTTGGGCAGCTGCGATGCCGGCAGTACAGTTTCTCAGAACAAGCTGCGATGCCTCAGTACAGTCGTTGAGAAACAGATACGCTTTTTATACATATTGCTGCCCCGTCACATCGATATAAACGTGGCGGTTCCTCCGCTCAACCGGGATCTGGACTTCATAGTGTGGCCCTTGTACTGCCGTATGCCGGTGACCACCTCCTACTCCCACGAACTGAATGAAACTGCCCGTTGGGCTGGGCAACTTAGCGTCTCTAATAAGAATGTGCGGGAGATCTACCCCACGTGCCGCGCCCAGCTTTGTTTATCTGGCAGTTCATGCACTTGTTTATTGCATGACAACATTGGAATGGCTCTCAAGCTATCTTCGGGCGGTCCTGGTTTGAGGGGGAGGCATGTCACATTACATGGGAACCAGCCAGCATGCTGCACACGCTCACGGACTCTGCGGGTCCAAGCACCAGGTCACGTCGTCCAACGCCTACGTGAGGACCAGGGAGAAATTCAACCGCATGGTTCCCAGGACTGTGCAGGACATAGTGTCCAACGCCGAGACCGTAGAAACGAGTCCAAAGGAAGAACCTACTGGTTCAGGTAGGCTCAGCTACGCGGTCTTGGCCTGGGCCACATACCTGTACGTATGCATACCCTCTGACGGTGCGAGCAGCAACTGTCTTTTAGTCTGCGTTTCCTGCAGCTTTGGTTGTCCCAAGGTGTACCAAGGTAACCGATGAGTTCTATCATACCCACACATTTCCATGTGAGGACGATCTGGCTTGGTATCCATGTGCAGGTGCCAAGGTGCTTTGATCACATCCTGGGAACCGGCAGGGCATGTTTCAAAACTCCGCTGCAGGATCTGATTCTCCATCCAACTACTGTGCGTAAACTACTCGGTTTCAGCCACAGTAGGTGCAAATCAAGTCAAGTATTGTCATGCTTCTCCATCACAATGGGAGAAGTGCCATCTTCGAGCAGATCCTTGTCACACAGTTCCACATTGTTTAAAGCCATGTCAATGCCGGCATCTTCCTGGTAGTGCTGTACTGCATGGTACCCAACCACTCTCTGCAGCCATTTCCTTTACTATACCCGTGGCTAAGCTTTTGAAGCCAAAAACTACCAACCTGTCTGCGCTCCTCTTATAGCCCAGCAACCATTTCCTCCCTGAGATTTCCCCTATCTTCCATCCACACCCCGCTGCTGCAGGTTTCCCCTGGGCCAACCAATGGTACTGCACAAGTGCTTGAAGGCTTCCCTATGGTCCTGCGCCCATTAAGTCCATTCTGCATCTCACATGCACATTCCTGTGCTGCTCCTTCTGCCGTGGTTGCCTTGCAGGTTGTCTTCTTGACAAAACGTTGGCACTCCATAGCTATTGGACGAAATGCACAATCATCATTCTGGCAACGTCAACCACCTCCCTCATTTACACTCCTTTGCCAACTTCCCTCCTCCCCTAGCCTGTTTGTCCTTAGTAGCTCCTGGATGAACTAAAGAGGCTCGGTTATGCTTTGCCCTAGGACTTCCTCAATTACCCCTTCCATCCTCATCCTGAGCTGCCCCCACCCCCTTCCCCCCACACCTCTGCTTGCAGATTTCTCATGGACCAAGCAGTGGTACCCCATTGGCCTTTTGAAGGACTTGGACAAGGATCGTCCTCACCCAGTGACACTGCTTGGGGGGAGGTTTGTGTTGTGGTGTGATGCCAAGGGGGAGTGGCATGTGCAGGATGATGCCTGCCCTCACAGGTACGACTGCCAAGGGGAACTACCTAATGGAACCACTTACAATGTTCTTTGTTTTGGGTTTGGTGGGTCTATTGGGTTGCTCGTGCTCGATTATGTCTGCCAGCGCAAATACGGTTGCCCGAGGGGCTATTACCTTTGAAGGGGGGGTGGGGGTGGAGAACCATTGCCAGAAGGTCATGGGGCAACAGCTGCTACTGGAACGAGCCTGGGGGGAAAGACTTAGAGAGGGATGGTGAGGCGTGGATGGTGGATGAGGTAACATCTGATAGTAGATTGTATGGATTAGATAGGCAGGAACATGTAGCCTGGTAAGATCCTTACCCTGACCTTTAAACTCTACGCCAACCCCCACAGGACAGTGGCATGTGCAGGATGACGCCTGCCCTCACTGGTACATGGGGATTCTCTGGTCTTCTTGTGAAGCCAGGTAACTCAGGATGGAGGAGCAGGTTCATGCCATGGAAAAGCGATAGAGGTGAGGACTGGCATGTGCAAGGCGGTTGCAATGGAACACAACTATTCTGAAATCTGTTTTAAAGCTCACCAACCATGTCTGTTACCTTTGTGTTTCATAAATGGGCAACGAAATAGGGGTGGTGGTCTACCTAGGGGCGCTACAAGCACTGCTGGTGTAATGGGGAGGGCGGATGAGACATGACCTCTGGCACAACACCCCTTAGTGCGGGATGCTATGGTTGCTGGGCGAACTCTTAGGGAATTATGCACTCGTCAAAAGCAAGAATTCCTTGTGGTTTCTCTATGCAGGTTGGCGTCTCTGTCTGATGGGAAGATTGTTGGCAACGACTTGCAATGCAGCTACCATGGGTGGAAGTTTGATGGTGCGGGGAAATGTGTGCACATTCCGCAGGTGCGGGGGGGGGGGGATTTTTTGGGACTCTGTTTTCCTCCAGTACCGCAGCACCAACTCCAGTATATCGATAAAAAGACACGGTAGAGCTCATTTCAAATTCTGTTCTCTTAAAGTTGAGTGTTCTAAAGCCAGGGAAGTGTGGAAGATACAGCTGGAAAATGAATGTTTTCTCCTTTACCATGGAGTCATGTGAGCAGGTCAGGCCCTGATAGGAGTGCTTCAATACTTACATGCGTAAATACTGGGATGCTCAAGACGCATTTCCAGGTCTTGCTATAGTCACAGGCATTTTTATTGTCAGTTTGCTAGAACCGTGATTTTTTGGAATTCTGTTGCCTGCTGTTGATCTCCCCATGTCCTTGCATTTCTCAACACCTTGCAGCAGTTTGCGCGAGACCAGGTTTTAGGTCATTCTATGGTTTTGGGCAGTACTTTCTTCAATGGGAGCCTCATCAATTGTTGTCAAATCCAGCCTGGAGAGCACCATGTACATTATGCAGAATCGAATGTGATTACAGTCGCCCCTCATTCCTTTTTCCCACCATGGACTTTCCTCCTCAGCAGCCTCCCCGCTGCTTGCTCCGATGAGTGTGTAAGCGCATACATCACTTTTTTCTGTACGCTTTTCAGACTGTCCAGCCGAAGGAAGAAATGCGGACATCGTCGTATCCTTCTTCTGTGCCTGCCTTTGCCAGCTTTCCCCCCCCCTCCCACCAGGCTCTTGCAGATCAGCTTGCACTATGAACATTTTGCACAATTGATGATGATTACAGTGGCCCCCCCCGCCCCGTTCCTCCCACTAAGGAGTTTTCTCTCATCAGGTCCCATATATCCTTTATCATTACGGCAATTTCCTTCAATCCATTGAAATGTTTTTAAGTGATGACAAGTTTCAAGCAAAATGCGTACCTGCATAGAAATAACCCTTTCTGTGTCTCGTCTCTCTGTGTCTCCATTTCTGCTCTCCACATACTAACAAACTGATTGGAGTCATGCCACAGGCGCTGCACGGCCCGAAAACTGTGCAGTAATCTATCTCGTGTATCCCCCTTCCTGGCACTTCAGTATTTCCACTAGAGGAAGGAATGTGCACATTGTTGTATCCTAGTTCTGTGCCTGCCTTTGCGAGCTCCCCCCTTTCCCCTACCAGGCTCCTGCAGAGCAACTAACTTGCTCAATGAACAAGCGTGCTGAGCAGTGCCGTCACTCACACTGATCAGCTTTCTGTATGGTGTTACCTCTTCTTCCATTGCTTGGAAGTTAGGAGTCAGACATGTGCTATGCTGATTCCGCCATGCCTTCTTTGCTCACTTTCTTCCTGCCTCCTCCCTCCCCCCAGGTTCCTGCGTCCCAGCAGCAGGTAGCTTGCTCCAAAAAGCATGCATGTACATGTTCTCTGTCTCCTAACGACAAAGAGCAAGATGCTTACATCATCTCCTGCTTCTCTTACCACCCTCCCTCCCACCAGGCGCCCCCCTGTCAGCAGCAGGTAACTTGCTCCAAGAAGCGTGCCCAGGTGCGCAGCTACCCCGTCAAAGCAGTATCTGGCATGCTGTGGATGTGGCCAGACTCTGGGGAGGCACGCTGGATTGAGGCGGAAGTACAACCTGTGGCGCAGCAGCTACCACCTGAGGTGGGTGAGGACTGTTTTACACCTATGGATAGTCCAGGCACTTGATGTAAGAACTTCGAGCACTATTCACAGAACATAGTTATCATAGCTGCTGCCTCGAGCAATGTACCCAGAATTAGTTTTTAGCTGGTGCCTCGAGCAATATGTTTCAGAAATGATGCCTGCTTTTGCTGCTATTGCTGCTGGTGTAGGAGGGGGGCAAGGAGGGTTGGATCAGAGAGAGAGAGAGAGAGAGAGAGATCTACGCGAGGAGACCGTGTATTGTTCTCCAGCGTGGGTTGGATCACCTTCCTCCCACTATATGCTCGGGAGTTCCCCTACAGCATGCAGACCTTCTTTGATAACACGTTGGACCCTGCCCATGTGCCCTGGTCCCATCATGGGGTTATTGGCAACAGAGACAAGGTATCACCACTGGATTTGCAGGTAGGGAAAAGAAGGCAGGTTGTAGGGTTTAGGGGTGTAGGGGAGGTTTAGGGTTTAGGGCTGCCCTGCCCATGTGCCCTGGTCCCATCATCGGGTGATTAGCAACAGAGACAAGGCATCACCACTGGATTTGCAGTTAGGGGGGGAAAGAGAAAAAGCATTTGGGAAGGAGGCTGGGGTTTCCTTGAAGGGTGCTTATGGTTCAGTGAGCAGGGTTTAAGGGGTCCCAGGGTGATAGTTTAGGGAAGACTGTTTGGAGCGGGACGAGACTTAGAGGCAGAGGGCAGGAGGTACGATGCAAATCAAGTGATATAAGTCGTCGTTTTCATCCTCTTCTGCATATGAGTGCGCTTCTTGTCTACGCTATATGTGTTTGTGCTGCTGTAATGTGCATAGCGTTTGCTTTAACATGTTCTTCTTCTTCAAAGTGTCAGCTAGGTGTACTGGGACGTATCCCCCAAGGGTAGTTGCCGTGAAGTGTGACGAGGACAATCAGCCAATCTCTCTTGCATTCTACTGATGTTTAGACTCCATGGCTTTAAAGTGATGTGCATAGAGTCTGCTTCCAAGTGTTCCTCGTTCTCACATTGTTTGCTAGGTGTTCTGGAGACAAAACCCCTAAGCTCTAGACCTTGAATGCTAAACCCTAAACAATGTTCTTCTTTTTCAAATTGTTTGCTAGGTGTTCTCGAGACAAACCCCTAAACCCTAGACCCTGAACGCTAAACCCTAAACAATGTCCTCCTTTTTCAAATTGTTTGCTAGGTGTTCTGGGACGTGTCTCCCAAGGGTGTTGCCGTGAAGGGTAAACATGAGCAAGCTACAGATGGGACTATACTAGCAGGTGTGGCTCCTCAAAAAGGAGTAATAACTTTTTACTTCCAAGCACCCCACACTTTGTTGTATGAGACGCTACGTGCTGATGGTACCAAGCAGTTGTTCTTTGCTTACGTGGCGCCCACAAGCCCTGGCAAGTAAGTAAGGGATGGGTTACGTGGCTGTGTGGCTCCGGATGGGTTGGCAGCGAGTCCCTTGGGGCTCCTTGATCCGCCTCTTTTCCCTTGTTTGCTTTAGATCCCCTTGAGCCCTGGTGGGTTACAATACACTGAGAGAGTCATAGAGTAAAATGAGTTGCAGAGTGGGACCCCCCTTCAGGCCTGGTTGCCGGCTACTCTACACTGAGCAGAGTCATCGAGTCATGTTGTACTCGCCATCATAGAGATGGACCAGGCATTACAGCACTAAACTAGCACGGTAACGTCCCACTCCTCAGAGTGAAGAAAGATCCACTGGCCCTAGAATGGGTAGTTCCAGCAGTATCATCCCAGATATACGAGGCCTGGCGTCACAAGGATACCAGGATGCGCAGCCTTTGGTTATAATCGAGCGCAGGGAGGCAACCCCTACGTCACCCCCACGAGGAGGGTCACCAATGTTTGCGCAGTGGCGTAATGTAGGGCTGGGTATACATGTTTCGGCTGCAGCCCAATGCGGCCTCATCAGTACCCTTTAGTGAATGAACCTCAAGCACAGCTGCCTTATGAGCTCGTCCAGAACACATAGAACTAGGCCTTTGCTCCAGCAAACTGGAATGCCACGTCAGCTATGCCCCACTGCTGACGCACAACTGCATGCTGCTGCTAACGCTGCTGCCACAAGCTGCGACCATCATGGAGGAATTCACTTCGAATTGGGGATCGATCCCGAAGCCAGACTGCTGCTGACGCTGCACAAGCTCCACCACGTAGGCATTGCCGACTTGCTCGCATGGTATGACGAGTGCCAGCAATGTTCGGGCAACCAGCGGCCAAGCTGCCCTAATGTCATCGAGTAGAGGGGGTATTTAGGGGGGTCATTGGCATTGTGTCCTAGAAGTCCCAGTTAGTAACCAGGGGAGCAGTGTAGTCCAAGGCCCTAACAGCTTGCCGCTGTATAAACAAACAAGCAAAGAATCTACGGTATATCGTCCGAGTCGATCTGAAGTATAAACGACTCGCTAGACGATGGTGTTGCCCAGTTGATCAGACCGTTATAATGACATCCTACGTGCTGGTGGTTCTGGCAGTTCTTTTCCGCTTATGTAGCACCAGCAGGCTGCAGATAACTAAAGCTTCTTGTTCGTATGGCGAGGAGCTATGGTCTGGATTCTGTCTAAGCTGTTTGTAAGATCATCTATCACTTGTGATCTTTGTGTGCATTGGTGCTGCTTGAGTTTGACGCAGGAAGCATCCGTCATTAGCCCAGTTGGTTAATTCTCATAGATATTATAAAAAACACAAGAAAAATGAGATTACATCGGTAGTTTATTTCTTATCAAAAAAGAATTGGTGAGAAATCACTGCAAGGGAGCTGTAAAGTTCTGTACCCGTCTTGCTATGTCATTAGGTGCAAGCCCTATGCTGTGTCCATTGACAACCGACAGAGCATTAGAAACTGGATGACCAAGTACATGACGCCTGAGTGGGTGGCACATCAAGTGTTCATGGAGGCAGGAGATGGGGACACGGTGCTGCTACGGGTGGGTTGGGGGGGGGGAGGAGGGGGGGGGCTTTTGAAGCGGGGGGCGGGTGGGCTGTGCCAGGTGTTCAGGGAGGCAGGGGCTGGGGATTCCGTGCTGCTACGGGCGAGTTTGTTTTTGGGGGGCGGGGGCTTGAGTTGAGTGGAGGATGGATGTTGGTACCTGGTGTTTAGGAATCAGCTAAGGTATGTATCATGTCTTTGAGGAGAAAGAGAGATGAGAGGGCTGGGGGCGGGGGAGAGGCAGGATGGCCACCAAGCAAAGTGTGGAGGAAGGCGAAAACAAAGGGGAGGGGGAAGAGAAGCAGGTGGAGCCTTGTCCCTTTTCCATTGCAATAACACTTGCTTTTATAATCGTGCATTGATCTGTCCTGTCTCTGCTGGTCTCCATACTCACAGGCTCAAGAGGAGCTCCTTCCTAAGATGCCTCATGGCTGGCGGGACTTCTACCTTCCTACCAAGGCTGATAAGGGTGTGCTCCTATGGCGACAGTGGCTTGAAGCCCATACCAGCCCTCAAAGCCACCCTTATGTGCTAGCAGACAAGCTACCTGGGGCAGAGCTCTCAGCCCCATCAGCAGGGGGAGAGAAGAAGGAAGGGGGAGTTGGAGATGGAGGGCAGGATGAGAGGATGTTGGGGATGTATGGTGTGGGGACTGCAATTACTAACGGGGACTTGCAGGCGGAGAAGAAGATTGCTTTGGATAGGTAAGCAAGGCGTGTCAGTGGGATACGTCCGTGTATGCGTGTGTACTAGCAGCCCCTTTTGGGACAGTTGTTTCGCTGCAGCAGCAGAGGGGGAGAGTAAGGAAACAGGGAGCTGCTGCTGCTGAAATTGGGCTGAAGAGTTAGACTGGGCTGCAATCACCGCCAAAGGACTTGCAATAGGAGATGAAGGTTGTCTTCCATAACTGAATGCTTGACAAATTATTGCATGCTGTTAGTGAAGTTACACTCCAGAAGTTGTCGTCTTTCATGGCCAGGCTGCAGGTTGGTCATATATGGAACGATGCCTGAACTGGTCGTGACTGAGTGAGTGGACGCCGGGCGTTAGCCCTGCGTAGTTTTAAGGAAGAGGCGGTACTAGCACACGTGGTGCGTTCCCCCCCTACCATGCCCTCCTAATCCGTCAAAATATATAATTATAGAGCTACCCGATGCCTGCTCTCAGGGCTGCTGCAGATGTACCCTGCTGCTGGAGTTTCTGTCTGTGTTGCCAGATCTTTTGCATGTGTTGCGTGGTGCAGATTGCCAGCTTCTGGACTGTTTGCTTCAGATGTTTGCCGCTGATGCCGAGCCTGCGAAGCGGAGCAAGAGTGTAGTCTTCGTATGCAGTGCCTGCCACTCCCACTAGAATGACCACAGTGTGGATGACGGCGGAGGGGTGCTGCTTGCATATAGCATTTCTGAGGGTGGCATGCTGGTCAAGGGCGCGCTGATAGGTTTGTTCCGGGCTTGAGTCGCAACAGACCTTGAGTTCGACTATGTAGATGATGTCCGGGTCACCAGATTCTTGCTTGAGAGTTGCTTGCTTCCTTTTCCACAGGAGCATGTCTGGCCGTGATCCGCATTCTGTCACCGTTTTTCTGTCAATAAGGTCTGCTGGCACTTCAGACAAGGTGTGATGCTCGTTGATGAGCTCTTCTGCTGCCCATTTATCTCGACTACCCAGGTCAGTAAAACAAAAGTCCAGGCTGTTGCCGAGGTTGCCATGTGAGACGGACTTACCAATGATTCTGCCCAATGCATGATGTCGGCTCAGGTAGGAAGTAGTTTTTGCGGGGCAGGCAGACATTATATGTGAGCCGCCATCTTTGTTGCTCTTGCAGTTGGGGCAGATGTCGGTGTTGCTAAATCCATACCAGTAGGCGCGCTTGCGGCTGTGCAGTGTGCCTGTGAGGTACTGTATTCTTCGTATCTTTTCTGTGGTTGTAAGCAGTGTGGTACTGGCCAGGAATTCGAGGTGCTGACTGTCAATGCGATGCATTTGGTTCTGCATTGCTTTGTAGTAGATTGTGTCTGTCTTAGCTCCTCCGAGGCGTAGGGCATCAATGCTATGTGTCCGAACAGCTCCCTCTAGGCTATCGGCGTAGATAATCCTGGTGCGTATTTCGCCATCTCGATTTTGCTCTTCTTTCTCTGTGCATGGCCAGTACAGTTCGGTGCGGCGATTGCTATCAGGTACTGGGTAATCCTCGCATGCTACCTGTTCCCCCCTAGCTGTTGCTTGTGCAATCTCGTCGGCTACTTCGTTGCCGGGTATGCCGCTATGAGCTCTAACCTTACCGAGAACTACGGGTTGCTGTAACTCTTGAGCTAGCAGTATTGCTTCCTGTACTGCAACGGTCACTAGGTGACTGTGGCGATGTAAAGGGCCCATTGCGTAAGGCCTCGTCAGTTGCTTCCAAATGAGCTGCAGCGATGTTAAGCTGTCTGTGAGGATGGTTGGGGCTTTCAATATCACCGCCGTTCGAATACCGCCTAATTCTGCGCGCACGATGGTGTTGTCTCTGCTGGTATCCCGGGGGTGGATACCGATCTTCACTTCCTTTGTTTCATCCTCGTTTGGTATATACACTGAACTGGCAGTATGGATGCGGCCTTCGTCGTCACGGAGTCTGCTCCCGTCAGTGTATGCAATGGTGGTATTGCCGTAGAGCCGAGGGTCTACGACGGGGAAGGCGTGGCGCAGCCTCGTCTCGAGCAGGGCTTCAGAGCGTGCTGTCAATGGCATTCTCTGAAGGCAGTCCATGTCCGAGGGTGCTTCCAGGACTTTTGATGGTGAGCGGTATAGGTGCTCTTGGTTTGGAGTAGGGACTGGTGGACCAGCAGCTTTAATAGGGGCAAAGTGTTGAAGCCACTCACGCGTCAGTTTAGCAGGGCCTGTTAAGACGAACTCCTTGTTGACTATGGAGCATAGCTCTTCTTGCAGCTGTGGAATCTTGTGCTGGAGAGAGTCGTGGCTTCGTGGCTTCGTGGCTTCTTCTGCATGTTGCCTGCGGGTTTATAATACCATGTTTCTACTTGCTAAGCGTGCCAAGCTGCCATGCAAACCTTCTTTTGGGTCCTGGTATCATTTGTTAACTAGATGCAGCGTTTTGATGTGCTTCATGTCATGTTAGTCATGTTGTACTCGTCATGGTAAAGATGGACCAGGCATTACAGCACTAAACTAGCACGGCAACGTCCCACTCCTCAGAGTGAAGAAGTATCCACTGGCCCTAAAACATGTGCTTCAGAACAGATGTTTGACGTGCTTCACTTTGCGTACATATGGTGCACTGGCACGTGTGTTTTTTCCGCCCCCACCTGACCCTCCATGGGATGTTCTGTTGCATGTTCCTTGCAGATGGAACCAGCATGTCTCAACCTGCAAGGCGTGCCAAGCTGCCATGCACAGCTTCAACAAGGTGAAGCTTGGTGCCTGGGTTGCAGCAGCAGTTGCTGGTCAACTAGCCCTCCTCTCTATCGCAGGCACTTGGCAAGCAGCAGCGACAGCCTTTGGCATACTTCCCTCAGGGGTGCTGGGCTTGGCGGGCTCAGGTGTTGCTATGCCTGCACAGGGTTTGGTTGCAGCTGTCCTGGGCTTGGCGGTGTTGCTGTGCCTGAAGGTTGCAGACTGGGCCAAGGGGATGCACCAGTCCTTCCTGTACAGGGACTACATCCATGCTTTCAGGTAAACCTTTATTATTGGGGCAGGTGGTTCACCAGTACCTAGGTGGTGGGAGCCACCTCCAGCCCCTACCAGGGTGTTGCTTGATCCTGCTGCCTTCCCACCACCCAGGTGTAATGGAAGTGGAGCAGGTTTTGGGTTTTAGTGCTCTTGTTTGTTTCCCCTTGGAGTGCGCGCCGTTGCATCTAGCCTCAGCTTGTGTGTGGCAAATCCACCATCGGTTGTGTGGCTTCGTGATTGTGATCAGAAGCCTTGTGTTTATGGCCTAGGTTTGTTTGGCCATTGGCATAGCTGGTCTTGCGTTTTGATTGATTGATTGATTGGGGCAGGTATAACAGTGGAAAGATGGAGCTTGGCAGGTTCAAGTGTACATCAGTGGGAGGATAGAGCTTGGCAGGTTCAGGGATTGCTGTGCCTGCACAGGCTTTGGTTGCAGCTGTGCTGGGCTTGGCAGTGTTGCTGTGCCTGAGGGTTGCAGACTGGGCCAAGGGGATGCACCAGTCCTTCCTGTACAGGGACTACATCCATGCTTTCAGGTAATCCTTTGTTATTGGGGCAGGTCTATGTATAGCAGTGGAAAGATGGAGCTTGGCAGGTTCTAGTGTACGGCAGTGGGAGGATAGAGCTTGGCAAGTTCAAGGATTGCTGTGCCTGCACAGGCTTTGGTTGCAGCTGTGCTGGGCTTGGCGGTGTTGCTGTGCCTGAGGGTTGCAGACTGGGCCAAGGGGATGCACCAGTCCTTCCTGTACAGGGACTACATCCATGCTTTCAGGTAATCCTTTATTATTGGGGCAGGTCTATGTATAGCAGTGGAAAGATGGAGCTTGGCAGGTTCTAGTGTACGGCAGTGGGAGGATAGAGCTTGGCAAGTTCAAGGATTGCTGTGCCTGCACAGGCTTTGGTTGCAGCTGTGCTGGGCTTGGCGGTGTTGCTGTGCCTGAGGGTTGCAGACTGGGCCAAGGGGATGCACCAGTCCTTCCTGTACAGGGACTACATCCATGCTTTCAGGTAATCCTTTATTATTTGGGCAGGTCTATGTATAGCAGTGGAAAGATGGAGCTTGGCAGGTTCTAGTGTACGGCAGTGGGAGGATAGAGCTTGGCAAGTTCAAGGATTGCTGTGCCTGCACAGGCTTTGGTTGCAGCTGTGCTGGGCTTGGCGGTGTTGCTGTGCCTGAGGGTTGCAGACTGGGCCATGGCTGGATGCACCATGTTTTCAGATATGAGCTTGCATGTGGCGGGAATGTATATGTACAGCAGTGGAAGGATGGAGCTTGGCAAGTTCAGGAGGTGTAACCATGATTGCAAAGACTCTGGTTGCGGCTGTTGAGGCCTGGTGGTGCTTGGCAGCTTCAGATTTTGCTGTGCTGGCACAGGCTTAGGTTGCAGCTGCCCTGGGTCTGTGATGTTGCGGTGCCTGAACGGTAGCATACTGGGCCAAGGGGATCGTTTAGTCTTCCTGTACAAGAATACATCAATGCTTGCACATAGTTTGTTCCTTTGGGTGCTTTGGTCTTATTGATAATAATGTAGGTAGGTATAATTTAGCATTATTTCTGTGCAAGTGTGCCGTGTCTGCACGACGCTTGCTTGCAGCTGTCCTCCGCTCATCACAGTGCTGGGCCTCTTGCTGTGCCAAGGGGATGCACCAGTCCTTCCTGTACAGGGACTACATCCATGCTTTCAAAATAACTTCCTTGTGGTTTCTCTTTTCTGTATAGCAGTGGCCACGTTGAGCTTTGCAGGTTCAGCTGTTGTCATGCCTGCAGAGGCTCTGGGTGCAGCTGTCCTGGGCTTAGCGGTTTGCTGTGCCAAAAAAAATGCATCAATCCTCTGTGTATAGGGTTTACACCCATGTTGTCAGTTGATTCGGTCCCGTTGGGGGGCTTGAGGTGGTATAAGATGAATGTTGGGATCATCAAGCAGTATGCTGTAGGTCTGCACTTGCCAGCATAGGCTTGGCTGCAGCTGTCTTGGGCTTGCTTTGGCAGCGTTGCTGTGCTGGAAGGTTGCAAGCTGGGCCAAGGGCATGCACCAGTCCTTCCTGTACAGTGGGCTACACTACATCCAGTTTAATTGTCAATTGAGTGCTGGGGTGCGTTTAATCGGTAAAGGATGTGTTTTAGGATCATCAAGACCTGATATTGCATGTGTGCAGTCTGATCATAACTCTCCTGGGCTTAGTTGGCAGTGTTGCTGTGCCTGAAGGCTGCAGAAAGTTGCTTGGACAATCTATGGCACGTCCACCCTTGGTGTAGGTGCACTTGGGCGGGGTAATGTCTGGACTAAGAAGTTATTTGCTCTGGAGGAGGCTGCTGAGCAGATCATCATCACATGAGGCTTCATCTTTGTCTGGAAGCGCTTTCTGTGTCTTGTAGTCTGTGGGTGTACTGGCGGCAGAGGTTGATGTACTGCGTTTTGACTGCAGTCTAGGAGACTGTTGGTCTACTTGCACGTAGATGTGCCTTGTGGCATCTGGAGAGCTGTTGATGCTGCTTTATCAGTTGGGAGTTATTGAGGATTGCAGTGTACAACCATGCCAGGTACATGGTTGCTGCTTCATAGTTTCTATTTAGTTTCTCCAGGTAGTTCCACCAGGTATATTGCTCACTGAAACATATGTGTCGCTGGCAATGCATTACTGATCGATGTGGTAACGTCACACCGTGTGGAACGGATGGATGGTGGAGTTATGGGAGTCTCTGAGTTCCCTTTAGACTTTGACTTGTATGACGAGGTCGATGTGTGGCCTGGCAATGTGAAGCTTTTGGTACTGGCACTGCGGGTAGATGGACGATCCTCGTCATGAACCAGATCCTGTAGCCTGAGGAACTGAGGAGTGGTCGAACAGTGCACAGTTTGGAGGCGTGCTAGTTACACCCCGTAGCAGTACGAGTGACGCGCGGTGACCTTCTGCGCATTAGAAATGCGTACTGATCTGGCCTTTAGTTGGTATAATATATGTCGGCATGTTTTGCCGGCCTATGAAGGAACCTATCTTTTTGAACTCCTCCCATGAGGTGCTGAAGATGTAGATGGCTGCATGCCGAGCCTGCGGAAGCACGACACCTGTGGCTTTGCATTGTTTGCACGCGTCCGCTGCCTTCTTGTACCCTATGCCAAGCCTGACTACCTCTGCATTGCACTAAGAGCCTGGCTGGTGCTTGCTGTTGCCCATGGGACCTAAGCCCCTGCGTGGAAGCAGCCGCAAGGACGTTGCAGAGCAACCCGCAACTGCACGTTTTACCTTCTTAGCAGAAGCCTCAAAGGTTATTGCTTCTACTCAGCCACAGCTTTCCAACCACCTTGGCCAGCAGGCGTTGCAGGTGCGGCGTCACGATCCTTGTCCGATCCAGCGTCATGTCCAAGGGTACCGCAGCTGCTCTTCACAGGACCGTATTCTCGCCAACACACATGCTCATATGCGATATCTTTGGGGGTACTGCATTCAGGTGGCTGACAAGCTCAAGGTTGCGGTACCACCTCGCGCTGCGCAGCAGCTTTGCGGTCGCTGTGGTGTGCCCCTCATCTTGGACAGCTGCAGCAGGTGGGATCTCCTCGCTCTTTGCTATAAGCATGCATGGTGCATGAAGCCGATGTCCCATGTCCCCGTCCTGCGCGAGAGTGTGTGCATGGGCACTGATTCATGGATTCTTGGCCCTTTGTCTACACTTCTTGGCATGGCATTGCATTGGCGCCACCGCTGCCTGATTGTGCCTTCTGTCCTTAACAATCACACATGCGAGATGAAGTCTTTAGTCCGGGTACCATCTGGATTATCTACTGAGATACTGCATAAGTCTTTTTGCTTCTGCTGTGGCTCTTCCACAACCAACAATTGCTCCCCTTTATCTTCTTGCAGTGTGGAGCTCGTCCAACTCACAGAAGGCTCCAAGAAGAGACTGTCCAAGGGGCTTCTGACCAAGGCTGGGGAGAAGCAGCAGAACACAGTAGCAGCAATTAAAGTCTGTGGGGTAAGCACCTTTTCCTGGTACCTCTCCCATATCTCTCATGCACCTAAAAACTGCCTAGCAGGCAGCAAACTTAAACATGTCCAGGAGTGCTACTTGTAAAATGAACGTTCTGGTTGGGGTGACTTACCAAGGGGTGCCAGGAATTGTCATGTGCTCTCCGCTGGGGTTGTTATCTGCTGCGACGAAGTGTTTCAAGTGTTCTGGGTCCAAGAAGGCCCTCTGCCTGATGCAATAGAGCTTGATTTTCCTGAACTTCTGAATGCATGATCATTAGGGTTGTGCGGACGTATAGGGCGTATAAATACTGTACGGTATATATACGGCTATAATACGCGTATACGTATATCGCGGTCAAAAAGTGCCGTATTATACGGTTTTGGATATACGTCCAATGTACGGCCATTATACGGCGTATAATGGCCTCGGCTGACCCCACTTCCCACTGAGCCCCATCTGATTGCCTGAAAATTACATAGCTTGAAGACACACACTGACACACTCCATTCACATGATAAACAGAGTACACAGTACAGCCTTACTCTGGACCAGAATCATCAATCCACACTGGCTTGTCTGATTCCAAGGCTCTGTTCTCCAAATCCTTCAACTTCACCCATTCGCCGGCCCGGCGCCAGCCAAACAGGCACTTTAGGTCAACCTCCTCGTCGCTGTCATAATATATACCCCTAAGATGTTTGCTTCCCTTAAAGTGGACTCCAGTGGCAGCTAACTTCCTAAGAGCTATGTATTTGGGGTCCCTGTCCTGGGTTTGATGTGCATGGCGGGGTGCGGCAGGGATGTGTCATTGCTCCCTTGCTGTTCAACATCTACATGGACTTTGTGGTTCGGCAGGCAATGGCTCAGATGCCGGAGGGATGTGGGGTGAAGCTAGCCTATCATGCAGATGGGAAACTTGAGCGTGATGGGTGTGGTAGTGGTGGGTGTGTGGAGCTGTTGTCTGTTCTGCTGTATGCAGATGATATGGTGTTGCTAAGTCCCAGCAGGGAGGAGTTGGTGGTCATGCTGCAGGTGATGGACAAGGTTGCTGCTAGTCTTGGGTTGCGCATCAATGCAAGCAAGACTGAGATCCTGTCCATTGACAAGGATTGGAAGGAGGGGGATGTGCCAGTGCAGCAAGGACCAGAGGTGGTTATCAGTGAGGGTGTGGTAAAAGAGGTGTCACAGTTCAAGTACTTGGGAAGTGTGCTTGTGACTGATGGCAGGTTGGATGTGGAGTTGAATATCAGGAGGGGTAAGGCTGTGGGGAGGTTTAAGCAGTTTGAAAAGATGTGGGGTACCAAGCATCTGTCATTGGCTACGAAGGTGAAGTGTTACAAGGCATATGTGTTGCCAATTCTGTTGTTCGGGAGTGAGTGTTGGTCCCTGACCAAAGTGCAATCGCAAAAGCTTGAGCGGGTGCACTCTAGCTGCCTTAGGAGCATCCTGGGGGTCAGGCTGTCAGATCGGCACACCAATGAGCATATCAGGAAATCATGTGGGGTAGCCACCTTGTCAGCATACATCACAGCAAATAGGCTGAGGTGGCTGGGGCATGTGGGCCGCATGGAGGAGGGCAGGTTGCCGCATATTGCGTTGTTCTCTTCATTACATGGTGACATGACGAGGCCAGTGGGTAGGCCTCGCCATACCTGGGAGAAATGCGTGTGTGCAGATCTGAAGGTGCTTGGTCAAGATGAGGGGAGCTGGGAGGCTTCATGTCAGATTAAGAGTGCTTGGAGGAAGAGGTTGTGGGATCTTACGCACCCTTGGGAAAGCCAACGGTTAGTGAGGTGTAGAAGGCGCACTAAGCAAGCTATTGATAAGCATGTGGAGCGCTATGTGGTGCCTTTCAGTGGCTGGGAGGATGGTGGTTCACCAGTACCTAGGTGGTGGGAGCCACCTCCAGCCCCTACTAGGGTGGTGCTTGATCCTGCTGCCTCCCCGCCACCCATGTGTGATGGAAGTGGAGCAGGTTTTGGGTTTTAGTGGTGGTGTTTGTTTCCCCTTGGTGTGCACGCCGTTGCATCTAGCCTCAGCTTGTGTGTGGCAAATCCACCATCGGTTGTGTGGCTTCGTGATTGTGATCAGGAGCCTTGTGTTTGTGGCCTAGGTTTGTTTGGCCATTGGCATTGCTGGTCTTGCGTTTTGATTGATTGATTGTCCTGGGTGTCAGCGCTGCTCATCTCCTCCTCCTCCTCGTCGTCAGCGCTGTCCCACGCATCATCCATGATGTCAGGATTGTACACAGGAGCCTCGGCCACGTCATTCTCAGCCGGCTTGTCAGCCCCGACGGTCTTCGCGGCTTTAGTGACTGACGCAGGCACTGCCGGCTTGCCTGGAGAATCCACATGCTTGCGCTTCTGTTGATCCGCCATCTTGAATTGATGGAAAGGGGAAGGGGGCTGTGTTGAAAGGCTGTCCATCAGCTTGGGTGAGAAGATTGTTTACATCAAGGGGAACCTTACCAATGATAAGGAGGCAGCAGCAGATGAAGACATAGTGCAGCAGCTCATGGAGGAGGGTGAGTGAACACTGACAGTACAGCAGCATTAGTGCAGCAGCAGTTTGTGTTGATTGATAAAGTGGTGGTACAGTGAATGGTGGCGTGGGATGGTACAGGGCATGTTGGTACGGTGGTGGTGCAGTGAACCACAGAGTGCTGTAGAGTGGGTGTGAGGGTGTGGTACAGTTTTGGTACAGCTGTTTCACCTGTTTGTGTCCCTGTCCTGTAAGTTTGATGTACGTTGGGATTTAGAGTGCCTGTGGTAAGTTTGAAAGGTATCTAGCAAGTCTGGGAACCTATCAACCAGCACCATAGGCCGTGTACCTACAGTTGGTTCTTGGCCTCCCTGCTGCTTGCATCAAAGTGACTAAGGCACCTTTCTGCAGCAGATGGGTGCTAGCAGTCCATCTAGGGGTTCTGGCATGTATATCCGGATAAAAAAAAAGTTGCTGAGGTCTTAGATGGCCATATTCAAAAATGGGACATGCAATATACGTATACGTATACTGTATAAATACGGATATACGGCTATAATACGGATATACGGCAGTATATCAGATTTGAATATACGTCCCTGCCCAACCCTAATGATCATGGACTAGGTCATTGCATGCCCTCATACCATGTGCATTGTTATGTGCATTGTTATGTGCATTGCAGCCTCCCACCCTCTGCAACAGCCGAGCAGCATGGGAGCCTAGCACCTACATCCCAGGTCGGATGATATAGCATGCTTCCAAAACCGGTGATAACTCTAGCAGCAGTGCTGGCTTTCACAGGGCATCTACCGATGGAGTGTGTATCCTTGACTTTCTACAATGCAGATCTGTGATCATCAGACCGTGCAGCCCTTCCTTGAAGCCTCCATGGCGCAGAGGGCTTTGCAGAAGGAGGGTTTTGGAGATGTTCCAGTTACAGCTACCTCTAAGACCCCCAAGGCCCTTGCCACACCTTCCACTGGCAGCAAGAAGAGGAAAGCAGCAACACCCCTTCGTGGTCCACCTACAACAACAACAACACTACATGCCACTGCAGACCAAGCAGGAGCAGAAGGAGCAGAAGTTGCAGCAGAAGTTGCAGCAGCAGCAGCAGCAGCAGCCGGTGATGGTGAGTATAGGACTCCTAAGGCTGTGCGCACGAGATCTTCTGCAGCAGGGGATCAAAATGCAAGGGCAGCAGAGCAGCATGGCAGGGCACTGGACCACGGCAAGCGTGCAGAGGTTGGAGGAACAGTAGCTGAGGGAGGGGTAGAGTCAGCACAAGCAGCCGCAGTCGCAGCATTGGACGGGGCAAGGGAAGAGGTACTACATCAACTACCACCACTAGCAGCAGGAGCAGCGGCATCGAGTGATGAAGCAGCAGCATTGAGGCTAGGCAAGGAAACTGCTGCTGCTGGTGCTGCTGCTGCTGCTGCTCTTCTTCCTCATCCTCCAGCAGCAGCAGCAGAATTGCTAGTGGAAGAACCCATAGCAGCAAGAGCATCAATGGTGGTAGCTGCAGCTGAAGGAGCAACAGCAGCAGCTGTAGCTGTGGCTGCAACACCAGAAGCAGTAGGTGGTGGTGAGGGGGCGGTGAATGGTGGTGGAGATCCAGGGAGCTTATTAGCTGCACAGCTGTTCCACCCTCTTGGCTCTGGACTCCCACCAGCAGCAGCGTCAGCAGGACTAGTACAGCAGCAGCAGCAGGAGCAAGGAAAGGCAGCAACACCAACAGCAGCAACAGCAGCAGGAGACAAAGAAGTGGGGATGGAGCTAATATGGGACCCTATGGATGTTGATGAAGTGTTTGAGGTGGTGGCTGCTACACCTGACACCTCACAAGCACCTAGTAGAGAAGATTCGCCACCAGCAGCAGTAGCAGCGTTCAGAGACCCAGCAGCAGCAGCAGCAGCACCAAGAGACCCAGGAGCAGCAGCTGCTGATGTTATCAACCCTCAGCCTTCAGCATTTGCTCCTCCTTCTCTTCCTGCTGCTGCTGCTGCACCTGCCCCTGCAGTTCCAGCGGCTTCAACTGCCCCAAACCTAGATCCCGCTGCTGCTGCCGCTGCTGCTGGTCATGGTCCTGCTGGTGGTCCTGCTGCTGCTGTTACCACGCCTCGGCCTTCAGCAGGTGCCAAGACTCCTCTTCCTGCTGCTGCTGCTGCTGGTGCTGCTGGTCATGGTCCTGCCCCCAGTAGTGCAAGGAAAGGTGTGGTAACCAGAGCAGAGGTCATCAAGCAGCTAGCACAGCAAAGAGCAGATGCTGCTCCTCTCCCTGGAGCAGCAGCAGCAGCAGGAGGAGGAGCACTAGCAGGTGGATCTGTACCGGGCTCAGTGGCAGTAGGTTTTGGCAGTGGTGCTCTGGCTGCTGCTAGCCCGCTGTCGCTGTTGTCAGCTGCTTGGCCTGCTGCGCCTGCTTCAGTAGGGCCTAGTCCCACTGCTGCTGCTGGTGATGGTGGTGGTAGGAGGAGGGTGGTGGTGTACCAGGAAGCAGCAGTTGGTGGGTTGATGCTAGAGGATGATGCAGAAGATGAAGAGCGGCAGCAGCAGCAGCCACAACAGCAGCAGCAGCGGAAGCAGACACGGAAGCAGCAGCGGCCGCAACGGAAGGTGGAGCCGCATGGTGATGTAGTACACAATCCGTCGGAATTTTTAAGGACTTTCAACGTGCAACAGAGTGAGAAGGAGGGGCAGGATTTAGGTTTGGGGCGATCGAAGCCGCCGGAAATGCAGGGGCGGCAGCAGCAGGAAGAGGAGAAGGAGGAGCGGCAGCAGCAGCCACAACCGCAGCAGCAGCGGAGGCAGACACGAAAACAACAGCGCCCGCACCGGGAGCTGCAGCCGCAAGATGATGGGGTGTTCAATCAGTTGGAGTTGCTAAAGGATTTTGAAGTGCAAGAGGGTGAGAAGGAGGCTGAAGTGCAGCAGCGGCAGCAGCATCAGCAGCAGCGGGATCTAGGTTTGGGGCAATTGAATCCGCTGGAACTGCAGGGGCAGGGGCAGCAGCAGCAGCAGGAAGGGGAGGAGGAGGGGCGGCAGCAGCAGCAGCGCCTGCAACGGCAGAATCAGCAGCTGCAGGAGAGAGAGGAGGAGTGGCAGAAGAAGCAGCAGGAGAGAGAGGAGGAGTGGCAGCAGAAGCAGCAGGAGAGAGAGGAGGAGTGGCAGCAGAAGCAGCAGCGGATGCAACGGCAGAATCAGCAGCTGCAGGAAGAACTCTTGGAGCTTGACGAACAGGTGCGGCAAAAGGAACAAAACATTTTACGGTTATCGGAAGCGAATCGTAACGAGCGGGATGCGTACAATAGAGCTATGGCTGAACGCCTGGAAGACCTTGGTCAGCAGTTCCAATTGGAGGAGGTCATTGAAGGGGTCATTGAAGAAGAAGCCTTTGTGACCAATAACGATCCTGTTAACAATCCCGTTGCTGTAACACATGACATATTGCAGCAAGCGGGCATGTTGCCTGGTTTGCCTCGAATGCAGGTCGAACTTTTCCCACAAGAGCCACGCGAGGAGGAGGATTGTTATGTACGTCAGCAGAAGCAGCAGGAGCAGCTGCCGCGGCAGCAGCCGGGACAGGTAGAGGGGCAGCAGCGGGAGCATGTTGAGCAGCAGGAGTTGGCAGCAGCAAACGTGATAGCCAAAGCAGGAGCAGAAGCGGGGGGCGATAGAAGCCTTACTCAGCAGCAGGAGCAGGATTTTGTGGGTGGGGAAGCAGGAGCTGAAGCAGGAGCAGGAAGGGAGGACCAAGGCAACCTTTCTCAGCAGCAGCAACAGGAGCAGCAGCAGCAGCAGGAGCTTTTGGTGGGTGGGGAAGGTGAAGTGGTAGCATTGGGTGGCAGGAAACTGGGCATGGGTGATGGAGTATCTGGAGAGCAGCAGCAGGGACAAAAGGGGAAGAAGCAAAAGAGGAAGGGGGGTGAAGAGCAAGCAGCGGCAGTAGTTGCTGCTGCTGCTGCTTTGAAGGTAGCTGGTGGTCTGGAGGTTGATGCTAAGGAAGGGAATGTGCAACAGCAGCAGGGGCAGGAGGATGAGAAGGGTAATGTTCAGCAGCAACAGCAGCAGGAGGCTGGGCCTGGTGATGACGTAAAGGCAGCAGCAGCAACACCACCAGCAGCAGAGACAGCTCGGGGTCCTAGCTTTGTGGAAGCTTCTGACCTGTCACAGCAGGTGCTGGAGTCTGGGGATCAGCAGCAGCAAGAGGCAGTGGGGGACAAGGTACAGAGAGAGCAGCAGCAGCAGCAGCACAGTAAGGGGGGTGGGTTGGTGCTGCCATCAGCTGCAGGAGCTCCAGGTGCAGGAACTCTTATTGGTGTGCTAGCTCCTGCTGCTGCGGCTGCTGCTCCAGCTGCTCCTGCTACCGCTGCTGCTTCTGCTGGTGCTGGTACTGTTTCTGGTGGTGCTGCGCCTGCTGATATCTCAGCTGCAATGGCAGTTGATGTGGTAGTACAGGAAGTGGCTGTTGCTCCTCCTACTGTTGGTGGTGTAGCAGCTGCTGGTGCCGGTGCTGCTGCAATGCTGCTGGATGTGGTAGCAGAGGAAGTGGCTGTCACTCCTCCTATTGCTGCTGCTAGTACTGTTGCTGGTGTAGCATCAAATGGTGCTGTTGGTGCAGCAGCAGCAGCAGCTGCTGGTGCGGAGGGCAGCAGGGAGGTTGTTGCCGCACCTGTTACTCCTGCTCCTGCTGCTGCTGCTGCTGCTGGTCGGAGTGGTGCATTGCTGGCAGACGTCTTGGTGGGCAGTGCTATGGAAAAAGGGGAGCAGCAGCATGCCAGGGAGCGTGGAATTGCTGCTGCTGCTACTACTGCTACTACTGCTGCTGCTAGTACTGGTGGAGCTGCTGCTGCTGCTGCCACTACTCAACCTAGTGGTGCTGCAGTGGCACTTACGGCAGGCAGATTAGTGCAGCAGGGTGTAGAGGTGGTGAGGCCTGCTACTGCAGCTACTGTACCAGCTGCCGCTACCACCTGTCCAAGTGGTGGTGACTTCCGTATTGCAGTGGAAGCAGCTGTTCCTGCTGGGGAAGGTGTGAATATGGATATGGATGTGGATGTTGAAGCTAAAGCAGAGCAGCAGGACACTATGGAAGCAGCAACAACAACAGCAGCAGCAACAGCAACAAGAGGAAGTGCTGGTGCTGCTTGTGGTGACAAGGTCGCTCCTGTTGGTGATGCTGATGCTGCTGCTGGTGGTAGCAGGGAACACCAGCTGGCAGGATATAGCAGCAAGCAGGGGAAACAGGGTCAAAATCAGCAGCAGGGGCATTTGCATGAGCCGAACGAGGAGGATCAGCTGGAGCAACAGGAGGCTTCTCATCATCATCAGCAGCAGCAGCAGGGGGATATGCAGGAAGTGGTGGGGGAGGATAAGCTGCAACAACAGCCCAAACATCAGCAGCAGCAGCAGAGGAAGAAGAAGAAGGATGGGAAGAAGCATGTGCCTGGACAGTGGGTGAGGGCACCTGCATTGCTGGTGGCAGCGGCTGAAGTCTACAGCAGTGATGATGAGGCAGCTGCTGGTACTGCTGCTGCTGCTGCTGCTGCTGATGATGATGATGGTGTGTGGGGTAGTGCTGATGATGACGAGGACGGAGATGGTAATGGTGGCAGCAGTAGCAGTAGCAGTAGCAGCGATGATGATGAAAGTGATGGCAGCAGCAGCAATACCAGCAGTAGTAGCAGCAGTGGTGATGATGACAGTGATGAAATGAGCAGTGATAGTAGCGATGACAGCAGTGGTAGCAGCAGCAGTAATAGTGATGAGGGTGAGGGATCAGGTGATGTGTCAGCAGAAGATGGTGAAGGGAAGGGGATGGAGTGGGAGGATGAGGAGGGGCTTGGGATGGGGATAAGGGGAGGGGGAGGAGCTACTGCTTGTGTTGCCCCTGCTGCTGGGGTGGATGGTCAGCCAGGAGCAGAAGAAGGAGAAGAAGTAGGAGCAGCAACAGGAGCCGAAACAGCAACAGCAGCAGAAGCAGCAGCAGAACCAGCAGAACCAGCAGCCAAAGCAGCAGTAGTAGGAGCAGCAGCCGAAGCAGCTGCAAAAGCACTATGGGAGGCAGAGGTAAGGGATAGCAGCAGCGAGGAGGGGAGTGATTGTGAGGAAGAGGAGAGTGAGAGCAGGGAGGAAGAAGGCAGCAGTGATGGGGGGGAGGATGAGGGGAGAGGGGGTGCAGGGAGGGTGGAGGGAGATAGGGCAGGACAGATATCGCCAGAGATAATACCGATGGCTGAGCAAGAGGCGCTCGGGGAAGATGAGGGAGAGAACGGGAGTGACGACGAAGGGGAGAGTGAGGAGGAAATTGACGAAAGTGACGACAAAGGGGAGCAAGAGAGTGGAGAGGAGGGGAGTGAGGATGGGGAAGGGCAGAGGGGAAAACGGGTGCAGCCGTGGGGGTTAGACGTGGAGGCGATTGAGGGAGGGGACAGCGAGAGTGAGGAAGATGAGAGCGAGGACAGCGAAGAGAGTGAGAGTAGTGAGGGTGAGGCAGAGGGAGGGGAGGAGGGCGAGAGGGATGGAAGTGCAGAGGGCAGTGAGGAAGGGGGTTCGCCTGTGGCACAGCAGCAGCAGCAAAGGGGGCAGCAGCAGCTGCGGCATGCTGATGCTGCTGCTCCTGCTGCTTATGATGCAGTTGAAAGAGAGAGGCCGGGGCGTCTTAGCAGCCGTGTCGCCAGGCAGCGCATTAGTGATCAGAGTGAAGAGCTGGCACGATGGAGGTGGGCTGAGGCACTGAGGGTGCATCTGAGCTTTAAGAGGGTGGGGAGGAAGGGCTTAAGGGGGTGGATGTACAGCAATAGATACTGAGCCAGGGGTTTTCCAGGGAGTGAAGGGGGGTGCAGCGGGAAGATGGTAGAAGCGATCCTGCAGCAGGAGTACGGGACCAGCAGTGCAGTCCTCACTTGGTACAAGGCGGTACAGGGCTCAAGCGGTACAGGACTTCCGCGGTACGGGGCTCTTCGCAACAGGGGAGAAGAGTGACAGATGGTGTATGGCAGAGTAATGGCAATCTCAGCAGTCAGGGCAAGCTGACGGGAAGCAGGGGCATAATGACTCAAAGGCATGCAGCAGGAGCAGCAAGAGCCGCAACTTGAATGGTTTCCCTAGCTCTGTTTGTTAATCGTGGGATGTTAACCCATCCTAAAGTTAACTGGGAGAGCTGTGGACCCCATCTGAGTTGCTGTTGATGCTGGTAGGGGTGTGGAAGCGTCTCTAACAGCTGTATGCTTCATTGGAGCCTTGGCCGGGCAGCAGCAGCAGCAGTGACTAGGTTGGTGTCAACGTGGGGGGAAGGACGGGCTTGAGGGGGTGGATGTACAGCAATATGTACTGAGTGTACATGCCGCTAAGTCGTGGAGTCTATAAGCGCGATGTTGTGATGTATGGTCGGCAGCAGCACCTCAAGCAGGAGAAAAAGATCAAGGTGCGCTGCACCAGCAGTATGAGCATCGGTGGTTTTTGTTACAGCTACAGAGCCGCTGATGTGCTAGGATGG
Organism: Pseudopediastrum boryanum; assembly: GCA_963556185.1. Lineage (NCBI taxonomy): Eukaryota > Viridiplantae > Chlorophyta > Chlorophyceae > Sphaeropleales > Hydrodictyaceae > Pseudopediastrum > Pseudopediastrum boryanum. Next base: position 1,408,956 of record OY744504.1, read on the forward strand.
CCAATGGGTCAACAGCAGCGCTCTTCATTGCAACCCTTTGGGGCCCAGCAGCAGCAACAGCAGCATTGCAGCAGCAGCAAAGCCGTCCTTTGCCGCCGTCCGCCGGGAAAAGTGTAGCAGCAGCAGCATTGCAGCAGCAGCAGAGAGTGTCATTTGCCTTGCTTGCCTGGAAAAAGTGTAGCAGCAGCAACGTAGCAGCAGCAGCAGAGAGTGTTTTTGCCGTCTTTGGCATGTAAGACCGTAGCAGCAGCGGCAGCAGAGTGTTTTTGACGCTGCTGGCCGGGCAAATTGTAGCAGCAGCAGCAGGAGCAGCAGCGAGTGTCATTTGCTGCCTCTGGCCTTGAAATTGGAGCTGCAGCAGCACAGAGTGTCCTTGGCCACGGCTGGCCTGGCAAACTGTAGCAGCCGGAGAAGCACAAGCAGCAGAGAGTGTCCTTTGGCGTCCTTGGCCGGGAGAACCACAGCAGCAGCAGCAGCAGCAGCAGCAAAGAGCGGTTTTATGATGCATGAGATGCAGTCACTGCAGCAGCAGCAACTTGGCAATAGGTCTGCAAATTTGGGTAGTAACAGGTGCAGTGACATGATTAATACTTTAGGCGAGGGGGGGGGGAAAGCTTATGTTGCACAGCTGCTGCTTGGCTTATCTCATTTGGTGCCAATTGCCATGTTTGCTCTATAGCTGTTTGGTGTAACCCCTCCTTGTGTCAATTTCAGGTCACGCAAGTTGTGTGTACGTAAGCAGGAAGGGACCATTTCCCCTTTCCTTGCGTAGTTCTTTCTCTCTCTGTACGTGCATTGCAGCTTTGTGTCTGAGGCAGGTTGAACATATAGGTGTGGTGCTTTGATGGTCCATTTGCACTTGTAATGAGGGACAGGGGCGGGGGCTTATTAATGTAGAGAGGCATGCAGGTGTGCATATGGTCTGTATGTATATGTTGTCGAGGCTGATAGACATCCTCCATGCCATGGCCGCTGTTTTGAGTTGGTACTAAACCTTCATGTGACTTTAGATCATCAGTTAGGAGTGCATTACAAGGAGTACAGGGTTTCCGAGTTGGCCTTTGGTTTATCTCCATTGGGTTTAGTCAGTGGTTGATTTCAGCTTATTGGTACCACCAGGCATTGTTGGACGGACTCACGTTCAGTAGGCAGCTGCCTCTTTCGGGCATGGACTTGCGCACCTGGGCAAGGAAGCTGTGTTATCTGTCACGCTTCTTTGAGGGACTGATAGTTGGCATGGCAGTGGCATGAAATGGCCCTTGAATGACGTAGCTCATGGCTGTACCTGAAAAATTGAGCTAAAGTATGAGACACTACGAGCAGGCGAGTGTTCATGTCGAGTGAGCCCCCGGTAGTTGAGACATGTGAGCAGGCTTTATCACTGGCCAATATTGAAGTTGAGACCTGTGAGCATGCATATTTCCCTGACTGGAGTTGTGATTCCCATCTTGATCGGATCGTTCTGCCGGATAAGCAGTTGAGTGCCACTTTAGAAGGCCGCACAGTTGGTTACGTTGTTACACGCTGTTTTCATGCCTCACTTCTTGATTAAAAGGTGCAAAATGAGTGGGTCACGGCTGGTCTGAGGTCTGCTCGTCAGAGACGCTGGAACTGTTTCGGCAGAACCGGAGACTATCCGGTTCTGCCGAAACTACTGTCTCTCACCACGGACGTCAGCACTTCATTCAGACAAGTAGCGAGCACTCTGCGAGCCAGCTTAAGGACGCAGCTTAGTTTAAAAAAAGCTGTTAACTTACTATAAACGATACAGAGTTTGCACCAATAGCGCCAGCAGCCTTTGGCATCCTGAAGCATGTGAATACCGCAGCTACGTTCCAAACGTACTTACAGCGGACTGCATGGACTGCTGCTTTTTTGCACATGATCACAGCACCCCTCAGAACCAATAAAGCTCATCGCCTGCACTGAAGTGCAATCACTTTGAACACTAAACCCTAACCCTAAAACATACTTTGGCTCATGTCTGCCTGCCATAGGTATATGCAAGCTTTAACAAAGCTCAAATCGCTGCCAGCACATGCACCAGATAGTCCCCCGTACCCCACAAACCACATCATTGCCCCTGCCTCATCTCAGCCAATGTGTTGCAGTCCTGGGCTAATTCAGGACATTCTATCACTACTTTCCAAATCTGCTTTCCAAATATTTGCTCCCTGGCATTACCCTGCATTACCCCGGAGCTGCCGCCTGAGAAAGACGTGGGGAGGAAAATATCTCAGAAAAGAATGAGCCAGTACCCCCCCCCCCCCCGCCCCCGGTAGACTGCCAATCTCTTCATTTCATAATCTGGAAAATGATTATAGGCCTAGATAAAGTCGCTGCCTCCTAGCAATGTCTTTGCGACAAAAGGGGCACCTTTCCAACCGCCTGCTGCATTTTCTGCAGAACTGAGCATGGCCACAAGGGACCAGGGCGCACTGCACAGGGCGCTCCAGACATACTGCGCATAGGCCACCAGGGGGAAGGGAAGGGGAGGGGGTGCGCTGGGGGTAGGCAGGCTCGCCTGCATCGAGGAGTGCACATAAACACTAGTTTTAGAAGTTCTACTACCAGGGTTTTAGCGTTGGGGGGTGCATGGTGCGTGTGCTGGGGGCAAGCAGCCTCACCTGCATCTGAGTGGGAACCAACACAAATAATTGACTTTAGGGGTAGGGGTTGTGGTTCTAAAGTTTAAGGGGGGCACTAGGGGTAGGCAACCTCAACCCCGCACACAAGTACTAGTTTAGGGGTCTAGGGGTATTAGGTATTAGGGGTCTAGGGGTATCAGGGTTTAGGGGCGCATTGGGGGTTTGCCGGTGGTATGGGGCTTCCGTCAACATAGACAGTGGCATGCACACTACATTCAACTGCATGCAGCATCATGCAGGGTCATTTGCAAGTGATAATCCATTCCTTCTTGGGAGTTTGCCATAAGCCCGGAGACCAGATGCTTGTGGCCTTCAATCTGTATGGTTAGCGGCGACATGCGCAAGCAGTGATTCATGGGGGCCTACTTGGGATGATTCATACGCAGGGGAAGCTGGCACATGCCCTCAGAACTGGTGATCATTACCAATGCATTGCCCAGCACAGCTACTTAGGCAGTGTGATGTGCAAATAGTCTACATGAGAACATCTGAAGCTAAAGATATTGAAAAGTGCACAACAGTGAGCGCGGTTTTAAAGTGAAGCAAGACACAAGTCAATAAGCCCAACGATGCTACCCATTTTTGCAAGGTGCTTTTTTCTCTCACTAGCACCAGCACCACAGTCAGGCAGATTGAGCTGACAAGAAAGCCATAACCACCCTGCCCAGCAAAGGTCGCTAAAACATACCTGCTGCTAGTTTGTGACTGCCACCTCCTCCAGATGCCCCACCATTACCACCACCACCAGCAGCAGCCCCAGCAGCAACATAGTAGCTCCTGCCTGCTCCACCCCCTCCAGCAGGGTTGGCAGCAGCAGCAGCAATAGACGTCCCAGCACCTTGCCCTCCCATTCTTATGCCCTCACCCCCTATCCATGCTGCTGCTGCTCCTGCTGCTCCTGCTGCTGCTGCTGCTGCTCCTGTTTCTTCTGAGGTCTCATTTTGCTGCATCATCATCAAATTCTCCCTATCCCAGTCCTCAGCCCACCATACAGGCAACACCGCTCCACCACCACCACCACCACCACCACCAGCAGCAGCATCACTAACATCATCCTCAGCCCCGCTGTCCTCAGATCCTTCTTCTGCTGCTGCTGGTTGCCCACTCCGCCTAGCCTCTCTGTCAGCATGGCGTCTGGACAACACAGGGATGAGGCTGCCAAACCCAACAGCACCCTCAGCCGCCGCCACCACTGCTGCTGCTGCTGCTGATGGTGGTGGTAATGGCAATGGCAGTGGCTGCGTTGGTGCTGCTGTTGATGATGACTGCTGGCCTAGATATGGTAGCTGTTGCTGCCCCGGCTGGAGCTGGTTGAGGAATTGCAGCATGCTTTCTGGAGAGGTCCCGCTAGATTGCTGCACCAGTAGCTGCTGATGGTGATGGTCATAAGGCGGCGGCCGTGATCGCTGCTGCTGCTGAGGATGATAGTAGTCATCACTTTGCTGCTGTGCGAGCCATGCTGCCGTCGCCGTCATGTACCCCACCTGCTGCCCCCCACCCACATTACTACCTTCACCACCAGTAGCAGCAATATGCTGCAGGGCTTGCAGTAGCATCTGCTGCTGTCCTTGTCTATGATTGCTACTGCCGCCACTTCGAGGTGAAGTTCCTTGTGAAGCATTGTGATGACCAGTCTGTTGGTAGTCTGCACTGTAATGGGAATGAGCATATGTGGTAGCAACAGCAGGTAGGAAGGTATCTGCTGAGCCCACACTCCCTTCTTCATCAATACGCAGCAGCAATGGCGCGGCTAGGTCCCCACCATGGCGGTTCAGACGATCTGCAATAGGAACAAAGAAAACCCAGCAGCAGCAGTGGGCCAATATGCTATGACTATAAGCATTATAAATTTGCAACTGCAGAAAGACCCAGCTGGGTGTGCCTAAAGGCAAGAAAGGAAGCAATGGTAGCAGCCGGGACCGCGATAGGGCATCATGCTTACTTGCCAATTACCAAATACGCGGTGTAGGTCTGGATGCACACACTCGTAACAAGCAGGTAGTATAGCTGACGCCTAGCAGTCAGCAAACCCATGCCTAAGGGTTTTGTACTAGGGGCAGGGCCCCACAAGGCCCTCAAGACCCTCACACACTGTCCTCCTGTGCGTCCAGGCCCTGCATGCAACCCCCTTGGGTCCCTCCCTAAACCATAAACCATCACCATGTGTATGCCCCCCACCTTGAAACTGTAGAGGTTCACTAAGGCAGCACCTCAGATAATCACAACCCCAGGCTGGCAAACAGTTAAGGATCACAACACAATCCATAGGGACTTCGCAGCTCCTGACTTCTAGCTACCAGCTCCCATACCTCAGTGAGCCATTTTTCCACGCTACCAGCAAACCCGACTGAAAAACACTAGCTTAGATGAGCTGGAGTGAACGCGAGGCTAGTGTCTAGCGCTTCGTGTTGAAATGCACAAGAGGTGAGTTGCAGGGCTCTTTGCTGTGGTCAGGAGGATCCTTAGTGCATTATGCATTACTCAACACTAGCTTAGGTGACCCCAATGTCAGGTTGAAACTACGACACACTGAAAGGGGGGTGTACTGCAAGGTAAACTGCACTGACCTCTAACTGCTAGCTCCCATGTTGCAGTGGGCCATGTTAATCCAGCCAGTATTGAGAGCACTAAAGGTGTAAAACGGCAAGCCACACTAGAAAGCTACAAAGAGACCATGACAGGATGCACGCTCACCTCTAGCTGCTAGCTCCCATGCCTCAGTGGGCCATGCAAGTCCAGCCAGTAGAGCAGAAGCAGCAGCAGCCACCAGCAGCGCTGACACACCCAGCAGCAGCACCGCCCACCAGGGGAAACCTCCAGGAGCACCACCCGGCTGAGATACCTGTGGCTCAAAGCAGCGGAAGGCAGGAGGTTTAGGATTAGGGTTTAGGGTGAAGGGTTCAGGTTTAGGGCTCAGGGCTTGAGGTCTTACCTGAGCACCACCTAGCTGAGATGCCTGTCAAAACACAAAGGGGATATCGGGTTCGGGCACAGGGGCTTAAGAGCTATATTTGAAGGCTAGGGTTAAGGTGAAAGGTTCGGGTTAAATGTTAAAGGTTAGGGTTTGGCAGGCAGGGCTTAAGGTCTTACATGAGCACCCTGGCTGAGACACATGTGACAATATAAAGGCGATGTAGGGTTTAGGCACAGGGATTACGGTTTAGGGTGATATATTGGGGGTAGGGTTTAGGGGTTTATAGTTTACGAGCTTGCAGTGAGTAAGAACATGCTTTCTTCCAGGGGTATGTGGTGGCAGGATAGGGACAGTGCTATCCGCTCTAAGTGGGTTTATGTGTGGCATTGCAACTACTACTCTAGGTACCTGCCCTCCATACACCTAGCTGGTTTCAAAGCATCATTATCGGTCCCTATCATGCCTTGGGAGCAGTCAAAGACGGGTCTGCACTACTGGTGGGAGGCCGTGGCTACTGTGTTTTGACCAAGACCAACCCAGAACTACTGGCTTTGTTTGATAACACAGACACGCTACAAACAAGGGCAGCCTTAACCCCACCAGGCAATACCTCAAGAAGCACCACCAGGGATGATATTAGTTGTTGTGACTGCCCTGTTGTCTGCCTAGGGGGTTTGCAATCGTTATGCACGCACAAAAGCTTCCGCGCATGGCTATTACACGCAACCAGCAACACTACCGGCCTTTTTGACCTTCATCAGATGTAAAGACTGATATAAAACCTCAAGGAGCACCACCAGGCGGGCTGAGGTACTGGTATAATGTCCATTGGTAAAGGAGCAGGTATGTCCCAAACATTGATCAGTGCAACCAACAGAAGCTTGATGGCACTATGCACTCTGCGCTTCCAACCACCACGCAAACTTGTTAGCCCCCCTTCCCCCATAGGCAGTCTATCATCACACCCCCACACCCCTTGGATGCCCCCCCCCTCACATGTGAGCAATCTGCTTCCCCCCCTCCCCCACTACATCCCTAGAACACATCCCCGCCCTCAATCCGCCAGACAGCTGTTCCTCCCCCTGCCTATCCTCCACCCCCGTGCTCACTTCAAAGCAGTCTGCCTTAATTCCCCTCGTCCCGCCCTTGCCCCTCTCGCTCCCCCTTTCCTCTCCCCCTTCCGCATCCCCTTGTTCCCCCTCACCCCCCTCCTCCCCTCCCCCTCCCTCAACCCCTCAAACCTCCCTGCACCCCTGCCGTCCTTTTTCCACATTGCCACAGGCCCCCCCCTACACACTGCAGGTCCCCTAAACTCATTTGTCTCCATTTCCCCTTTCCTACAGACCATCAATCAAACCCCCGTGCAGCCCCCTTTCCCACACCCTATCAGCTCCCCCGCATTGCACCCCCCCTTCCCGACACACTCTGCAGCTTCCTCCCGACCCATCCGAGTACCCTATTGTAACAATCCCCCCTGGCCCCTCAACCCCCCTCTCCCCCCTCGCCTCCCGCCCTTCGCCCCCCCCCCCCCCCATCTCCCCCCTCACCTGTGAGCAGTCTGCTCCCCCCCTGCCCCCCCTCCCTTCCCCCCTGCACCCCCTGCTCTACCCCCCTGCGCTCCAATTTCCAACTGCCCCCCCCCCCCGCCTCCCGCCCTTCGCCCCCCCCCCCATCTCCCCCCTCACCTGTGAGCAGTCTGCTCCCCCCCTGCCCCCCCTCCCTTCCCCCCTGCACCCCCTGCTCTACCCCCCTGCGCTCCAATTTCCAACTGCACCCCCTCCCCCCTCCCCCCCCCTCCCCCGCCCTCACCTGTGAGCAGTCTGCTCCTCCCCATCCATGGAAGCATTGACATCCTCCCAACATACACATTCCATGATCATGACAGTAACTCAAGTCGCGACAATCAGAAGCTGTATGGATGGTGTCACCCAGACACACCCCACAGCACTCCAGCGGTGCCACAGGCACCAGGTCACCCGCTTGGGTCACCCTGCGAGTTACACAGAGGGACAAAGGGAAACATTTCATAATCAAAATAGAGAAGAGCTAAAGAACGGGTCGCATTTTGCACCGAGTTGTTGCTTAGCTACCTTTGGCAGTAGATTCTGGATGCTAAAACTGTAAGGATTTTTCCAGAGTGCCCGCCCTTCTGTTTGCCATGCTCTGGCATGATTACTTTTTGTTAAAGAAAACACCGGAAGCCCACGACCATTTCACCTGGTGCAATCCCTGCTAAAACCTGCAACCACAAACACAGACATGCAATGCATGAATACCTTCTAGAGCACTCATGGTATGAAAGCTCTAAACCACTAAACCCTACATGTATTCCCCAATGCCGCACAATACCTAGCCATCTGCCGCTTACACACCATGCCCTGAAACCCAACCCCTAAACTCTAAGCCCCTGCCAGAGCCTGTAAACCCATGCAGGACATATTTAAACCCTCATATCCGAAGTGTACAAATCCTACAACACCATCCACCTTTTACATACCATGCCAGGAACCCCAAAACACCTAAACCCTGACCCCCTGCCAGGGTCCCCTAAATCCTACGTCCTAAAGCTATGCCCTAACACCTAAACCCTAACCTGAAGTTTCCAAGCCCCAGAGCACCCCTCCACCCTGACCCCTAACATACCATGCCAGGAGCCCTAAGACAGCCACACTTGAACCCCCTTCCAGAGTCCCCTTAAACCTAACCCTAAAGCTTTGACCTAACACCTAAACCCTACCTGAAGTCTCCAAAGCCCCAGAGCACCCCTCCATCTTCTGGTCTCCCACACTCCCGTGTGTCACTGCTGCTGCAGTTGCATCTTACAAGTTCCAGAACATCACCATTGTCCAGTAAAATACCTGGGGTGCAACATTCCACCTGGGGGGGGGGGGAGAGGGGTAGGAGGGGGGGGGGTTTAAGGGGGGACCAGAATAGCGCAGGAAGGGGGGCATGGGGCAGGGATGTGGTGGGAGATGGAGAGAGGGGGAGTGGGGGATGGAGAGTCAGAACGGCCGGTGGGGGGAATAGCATGGACAGCGGCATCAGGCTCGAGGGTTTTGCCCCAAACATACCCAGAAAGCAAAAGCAAAGCAGGTGGTCAATAAACAAACGTCCTAGTTGCAGCGACTCACAACTACAAAACTGACACTTCCGGGTGTGTACTAGGGACGGGGGTGGCAGAGGGAGGAAGGACTAGCCGTGTGCAGCAGCAACCGGTAGCAGCAGCAGAAGCAGCAAGTGAGGGTCATCTAAGCTGAATAAAACTTAACTTGTAGAACAGAAATGAAAATTGAGTTGAAGGAGCAGAAATGTTTGTATATCTAACATGCATGGTGAATGAAGAGAAGAGATTGGAACGTAAGCTAAAACTAAGGTGAAGTGCTGCTGATGCATGTTGTTGAGGTCACGCCTCAAATTTTTCAGAATTGAAAAGTAGAATAGAATGTTCTAACATGCCCCGGCCAGAGGGATGTTGGTTGGTGGCTACATATACACACCATGTTGTTACATCTTATCATATGGCCATAGCAAACAAAACAAACTAACAAACTAACATTAAAGGTGTGGCAACCACAAAGGGCTGCTAGGTGGTTGCCACACCTTTAATGTTAGTTTGTTAGTTTGTTTTGTTTGCTATGTGTTTGGTCGTAAAAACGACCAAACACATAGCAAACATTGCTGTAGGCCCATAGTGCCATAGGCATGGTCTCCTTCATCTGGGCTAGAGGTGGCTATAAGCTGGGCTTGAGCTCAGAGCTGGGAAGCTCTCCAGCGTCAGCTGTACTGCCAACAGGGATCTGATGATGGCCAACAGGCCGAAACGCGTAATCCCATGCCCTTGATGTAAGAATTCACGATCGAAAGAAGAATGGCTTTGGCGTCTAACTATAGCTGCTACCTCGAGCAATATTAACACACTAATGCTACCTGCAGCCTTCTGCTAGGAAGGGTGCTTGCACGCATCTGCTATATAGGCACCCCCACCTTACCTGCCCGGGACAGGCCTGGGAGGAAAATAAGCATTTTGGTACAATTGCCGAACCTTACAGACCTGAATCTCTACGCCCTGCTGCACTCCTTCTAATTCCTGCCTGGAAATTTGATCCAGCGCCACTTCCTATCATACGAATCTGCCTCCCCGAATTTGCAGGACATAACCAGATCTCATCCCCTGTAATGACATTTCATCCCAACCACCTAGATCCTGAAGCATGACTATGGTCAGAGGTAATAAAGCCCTAAAGAATCCCTTCTTTAGGGTTTTGTAACCTCTACTTCTTTAGGGTTTTATTACCTCTGCTATGGTTCTCCCCCATCCATCTTACCTGGCCAAGTGGGAAGTAAGCATCTCTATACAAATAGCTCACACGCCCCGCCCCTCCAAAACCAGTGACGAAGCTGCCCCCCTCCCTCTCACACTGCAGTGCCGCCTCTGCAGTGCCACTGGACGGGTGACACCCGAGTGACACAAGTGCCACAGGCTCGACCCCGGTGCCGAGAAGTGACGACAAGGAGTGACTGCTTGAAGCCAGGGCAACAGCTGAGGCCCTTGTGGCTTCTTCCACTGTACCGGTTACTGTTGCTGCTGCAGCCGCTGCTGCTGCTGCTGCTAATGTGGGCCTCTGAGGTAGTGTATTATAACCTGCTGCTGCTGCTGCTGTTGTTGTATTTATGGTTGATATGGCTGCTAGATATTTGCCTGGGTAAAGTAGGCCTCTGAGAGAATGGCTGAAGTCACCTGTGACTGGGAAGCGTGTTGATGCCAGAGCATGAAGTGACCTTGTTGCTGCTGCTGCTGCTCCTGCTGCTGCTCTTGCAGTTCCTGGCCCTGCTCCTGCTCCTGCTATGATTCCATTGGTTGAAACATCAAAGAGAGGATCTGCAGCTGTTCCTGACAGTGGTGCTCCTGCTGCTGCTGATGGTGCTGTTCCTGGTGATCCAGATATTATCGTGTTGGTGGAAGCATCCAGGCGAAGAGCTGCAGCCGTTCCTGATAGTGGTGCTGTTGCTTGTGCTGCTGCTGATGGTGCTGTTCCTGGTGATCCAGCTACAATTGCATTGGTGGAAGCATGAAAGAGAGGAGCTGCAGCTGTTCCTGCTCCTGCTCCTGCTGCTATCGCTGCTGCTAGTATTGCTGCTGGCATTGCTGCTGGTGCTGCTGTTGCTGTTGCTGCTGTTATTACTTCTCCTGCTGCTGCTGCTACTGCTACTGGTGACCAAGCCACTGATTCCATGTGACTGATAATCAGATCTGGAGGGATGCATGGTCTACAACAGATTGCGTGAGACAGAGGCACTAAACCCCCACCCTGAACCTGCAAAAGAAGCACCAGCAGAGGCAAAGGATATAGGGGGTTTAGTGCTCAGCGCTCTGAAGGTTCTGGAGGCTTATTGCTCAGGATTCTGGAGGTTCTAGAGGTTTAGTGTTCCACCTACTCCACCCTGAACCTGCAAAACAAGCACCAGCAGAGGCAGATGATATAGGGGGGGGGTTTAGTGCTCCAGGTTCTGAAGGTTCTGGAGGTTTAAAGCTCCACCCTGAACCTGCAAAATGAGCACCAGCAGAGGCAGATGCAATAAGTGCCAGAACAGCAGAGGAATGTAGCATCAAGAAATTGCTTGGAGTTCTGTCGTGGGCACTACGCCATCCAAGAGCTGTGCCGGGATATATTTCATGCGGAGGGAGCTAGCTCATAGTTTTCGGCCCTGATTTATAGCGGCAATCATATGAGAGTCATTCACTGCTTGCAGTTCAGCTGGTGCTAGGGTTTTGCATGCTTATGCAGCTGATGTAGCTGTGTGTTTTCCTTGGTCTTGCTTGTAGTGCTGCTCTGTTCAATCACCTTGGTGGCTGATTAAGGCTTGGTGGGAGGTGCAGCAGGCAACATGGCTACATGCTGCTGTAGCCCTGCTATTGTAACAGGTTTCTCGGCTCTTTGGTAATGACTGCCTGTATGAGCCTTCATTACTTCCAAGGGAGGCCCATCTGGGTTATCCTGTAAACCCTGAACCTCTCCCCCTGCCCCTGCCGCTGCACTCTCCCGCTGCCGCTGCCCCTGCTTCTAAGGTGGCATGGACTGCTGCACGTACCCATGTGCCTTGGTTTTCGAACCCGATGATGAAGTATCCCTCCTTGGTGCAACCTAACCCGGAGGGGAAGCCATCCGCCCTCTCACAGTCGCACAACTGCAGCTGCGTCAAACCTGTGAGGGGACATTGCATGGAGCAAGGCGCTTAATCAAATTGGTACAGGAAGGAGGATTAGAACGTGGTTGTACTATAGCACCACGTGCAGAGAATATGATCTTGGGATTAGGGGCTGATGGCAACGCGGACTAAAATGCTCGGCATTCAGACGTGGTCACTGCAGCCGGTGGCGAAGGCACTGCTGGGCGTTGTTCAGCTTGAACCTAGAGTTCCAATTGGACTATGACTATACACCTGGACTCGTTTACGCTTGCATTGTGCATGGTAGAATCCAAACGGGGGTTGCATAGTGCATGTCTGACCGATATGCGGCTGCCACGTACCTTGACATAAGGGGAGCGCAGCCAGAAGTGCTAAACATATTGTTATCATCTTAGCTACGTAGCTTGATATTGGGTGCAAGCCCTTGTAAGCCTCTGATGGTGCGTGCCTCATGGCTTGCGCCGGACGAATGCTTGCTGAGGATGAAGCCATGGCATTTAGCAGCAGGCAGCTGCACAGAGAAAGCTGCGGTTTTGGTCCATCAATGCAGGGTACCGCATAAGCTACAGCTTGTTTTACAAGCCCACAACTTTGCTCTCGTTCGGCCGCATGGCATCGCTTCATTCATGTTACGATCAATGACTCTTACTGAGTAGCTGGTTGCCGGACATGTTATCTGATGCTAATTGGCATCCTATTGGCGCGCAGTAGTCCGTAGGGAGCAAAGAATCGGGGCATGCTGGCGTCAGTGGCCCGCAGTTACAATTCAAGTTACACGGAGGACATCGATCACATGGCTGATTCTTGCTTGCATTGTCCGAAATTAGGTCTGGTGACTATCGAGTGATCAAAGGGTTCTGGCTGTAGGTTCTGGCTATACCCTTTCCGCACGACCCTGGTTCCGGAAACTGCGCGAATTAACTTAAGATATTAAATACTAGCCCGAAAACGGGCTGCTGTGGCTCTCCTGCTGCATTCCTGCTGCATCTGAGCAACGCTGTGTACTAAGGGGACTAGTCTGCGTCTACTATGTGGCTCACTGGGCGCCTTTCCTTAGGTGATCTATCATGGCCCCACCAGATGGCCCTGCCCATCGTCGTGTCCTTCGCTACCTAGCCACCTACCTTGCCCCTTGGCAGCACTTCTGGGCTCTGGCCTCTTCCGTTTGGTGCCAGTCTTCATCTCCGTAAAGGCTCCTATTGGCCGGACTGGAATGACGACAAGCAGGGTCAGTAGGCATGGAGAAGCTCGGGGTCCTAGTGCAAGCATGGGTCGAGTCAGCACGGGACGCCAGCATAGTTCAGTGTACAAAGGAGGGATAAGCATATGAATGTGTCCATGCAGTCCTGTAATGCCATGAATGCTGTACGAAAGGAGCACGTGCAAATGTGGCACTTTTGAATTGTAACTAGAGGCCATTGCGTTCAAAGACAGGAAATAACACTCGGAATCCGACTTGGTGCGTAAATCCGCATCCGTATCTGCACCGTCCAACTGGGCCCTTGCGATCTCTGCCATGACCATTAAGGGACCACACTTTCGTCGAGCGCATTGCGCGTCCCAACCTATCCTTGGACTGCTGCTAAAGTCCTTATCACACGCCGCACCGTGTATTGCTCAACTACGAGGCTCATCACCTGTTTCGGAACACCTCGACCTGTAGCCAAGGTTTGGACTTGCAAAGCATAATCCAGATCCTCGCACTAACCGCGAATATAATCGCTGCCGTAACGCCCTTCTGTAGCGTGCTTGTTCATAAAGCTGTTGTGTTGCTTGCATCAGAAGTGTCGGCTGCTAGTGCTAGGGCACGGCCAGCTTCCCCTCGCAATTCGCGAGTCCAGAAGCACAGCATTGCCACCAATGCTTAGCGGGAGCATTAAGACCTTGCAGCTGGCTGTACATTGCAGAGGCCCAGTTCTAGCACTCCTACAGCAAGGCCTCGACACCCCGGAAGCGCTGTCTGCTTGTGCTCGCTTGAAAGGTGCATGCCTTGGAGTCATTGGGTTATCAACTTCCCACACATCAGGTACGCTTAAGTCTTTCTGGTCCATACTGTGCATAGCTGCCAGCTTCATTGCACCACGCACGGGGTACAACAAGCGAGCATGGTTCATTTCGATTCGCTATGCAGGAGCACATTGCACACACGCGACAAGGTCGTTTGCAGCTCGGGCAGCTACTGAAGAGATGTCCGACGAGGATGCGGGTCCTAGCGGACCGACGGGTGTCCACGGCAGATCGAGCACACCAAATGACTTCCTCTTGGACGATAAAATCGGTGTCATTGGAGCCGGACAGGTGCGCAGATGTTCCAGGCTTATCACAAAGGCTCACATGTCGTAGGAAGCGCATCGTCGCTCCATGCTCTAGGCAGATGTCCTAGCAGCAGCAGCGGGGGATCAGCACTGCAGCAGTGCAGTAATCCTGTCCAGGTTAATCCGCATGGCCAAGGTCATAGGAGGCATGCGCCATCCCGGATGGGACCTATTGGTTTTTGAGCTATAGCAGAGCATATTGCTGCAGTGGACCAGCAGACTGCCGTAATAGAACAGCAGCAGCATCAAGGAGATATGTCAGCTCTGTCGGGAGCAGCAACAGCGCGTGAAAAGGTCTCAGCATTAGCAGCAGCAGCAGTACATAAGGAAACCACAACCAACAGCAGGAGCCGCAGCAGTAAGTAAAGGCTTCATCACAACAACAAGAGCAGCAGCAAAGGGAGCCTCTGTTGCGTTTATAAATGTTTATCCCATTAGTCTACCAAGACATATGTGCAGCATCATTGGCAAGCATACAGGTTCTGCTAATGATGTCCTGTTTGCAATGAACCTTTCTGCTTCTGCACTTTTAATTTTTGTAGATGGCCACCGCTATGATTCGAGGATGGTTGGATAACGGTCTAAGCATCCCACAACGCATCTGTACCAGTAACCCCCCAGACCGCAACACCCCCTTCTTCCAGAACCTCGGTCTTACTACCTTCGACGATGCCGAGTCCGGAGGAGCAGAAGCCGTTGCAAGCAGTAGCGACATCATCCTTCTAGCAGTTAAACCCCAGTGTATGGGACCAGTGCTTAGAGCCCTTAAACCCCATGTGAAGCCGCACCATCTTGTCGTGTCGATTGCAGCGGGGCTGAAGCTCGCTAGTTACGAGGCGGCACTACCGGTCGGCACTCGGGTGATAAGGGTGATGCCGAATACGCCGCTGTTGGTGGGGGCAGGGGCGAGTGCGTATTGTCCTGGGAGCCATGCGACAGAGGAGGATGAGGGGAGGATTGAGACTTTGCTGGGGTCTAGTGGTTTGGTGGTGAAGGTAAGCATGGGGTGGTGGCATATCTGGGGCGGGTTGGCGGGGGGCATGAGGCGGAAATGGGGCAGTGGGAAGGGGTACCTCGGGGTGGCAATGGCGAGGAAGAGACTGAGGCATTGGGTATCGATGTTTGGGGGTGAAGGTGAGGGAAGGGACTGACATCTTGCATGGGTCTAGTGCCTTGGTCGTGAACGTAAGAAGGGGCGGGGGCCGGGCGTGAGGTAGCAGGGGAAGGGCGAGGTTTGGGGGGGGGGGGCATTTTGGTGAAGCACTTGAGTATAGGGGCTTGGTGGTGAAGATGAGGGGTGATGGGAATTTGGGAGAGGGCAGGGAGGGGAGGCACGGTGCAAATGGTGGAGGCAGGATTGAGACCTTACTGGGGTCTAGTGGCTTGGTGGTGAAGGTAATAGGGGGTGGTGGAGGGGTGAGGGGACTAGGGAAAAGGGGAGACTGGGAGGGAGGGGGCGAAACAGTGGAGGGAGGGGGAAGACCTTGGGTTTCGGGACGTGGTGGTGAAGATGAGGGGTGGTTGGTGTGAAAGCTGGGAGCCGGGGCTGGGGAAAGGGGGGCGGGAAGGGGCCGATGTTGTCTCAACGGTGGAGAGGTGGATTGAGACGTTGCTTGGGTCTAGTGGTTTGGTGGTGAAGGTAAGCCAGGGGTTGTGGAAGGTGGGGGACTGAGGTATGGGGAAGATTGGGTGGGAAGGAGGTGGGGAGAGGGGACGGAGACCTTGGGTTTAGGGGCTGGGTGGTGCAGATAAAGGGGGTTGGGAATAGGGAGAGGGCCGGTGCGAGGGGTAGACATGGTGCAATTGGTGGAAGGAGGATTGAAACCTTGCGTGGGTTTAGTAGCAGCGTGGAGGGGCAGGGGAAAGCGGGGAGTGGATCTTGGGAAGCAGATCAGAGGGACGGCTGGGCAGTTGACAGGGTGCCTGAAGGACCAAGTAAAAGGGCACTGGGTAGATGTTCGAAAGAATTGCGGTTGTGAAAGCTGGCAGCCAGCAGGACTAAGAGCCGTAGTCTCCTTTGGTCACTGTGCTGCTCGACTGTCTCTGAAATCATTTGAAGTTTCTGCAATCTGCATGAACTCCTTCGCATGTCTTGGCCCTATAAGTACTTGATATTGGATCATTTTATGTATGTCCTTATGCATGATGTTCTTACTGCATCGACTGCTTATGCTGGTCCCCAGGTCCAGGAGAGCTACATGGATGCAGTCACGGCCCTTAGCAGCAGTGGGCCCGCCTTTGTATCTATGATGATTGAAGCACTGGCAGACGGAGGGGTGGCTGCCGCTCCTCATGACTGGCCATAATCCGTATGTTGGTAGTCTAAAGTGTATTCTTTTGGTCGAAGGTTGCTGCTACAGTACTGTCTTTGGTGATGTAAAATGGTTTGATTACTGTTAAGAAAATGCTTACTACTGTGCCTGTGCAGGTCCAGGAGAGCTACATGGATGCAGTAACGGCCCTTAGCGGCAGCGGACCCGCTTTTGTGTTTATGATGATTGAAGCACTGGCAGACGGAGGGGTGGCTGCTGGACTTCCACGGGAGGCATCGCTACAGCTTGCGGCTCAGACGGTGTATGGTAGTGCCGCTATGGTGCTACATGCAGCGGGTGACGGCAGCATGACTCACCCGGGTGTGTTGAAGGATCGAGTGGCGTCACCAGCAGGCACTACAATCGCAGGTAGGGGGAAATACAAATGAGTGAGGCAGGGGGCTCTAGGGATCTATCCGTGGGGTCTGTGAGTGCCAGCTTGTGTGCTTGGACCTCTCTCCAGGTGATACAGGAACGACAGTAGGACCAGTCATGTAAACCTAAAGACCTGCAGTCCTCATGTGCGCATTTGAAAGTCGAATTATTGAGTGGTGCAGCCTCCTGACGTGGGGGGCTCTTGCACACTCTGCCGCTTGCAATGTTGGGTGCAAGCCCTCCGGCGTTCATGGCACATGCATCAGGCCTTTTGCCCTGGGGGTATCATGCCGAGTTTAGGGGCTGGGGTAGAACACTGAACACTGTTGCTTTGCTGAATGTTCATTGCCAGTTTATACTACACGACCTGTCAATGAACCTTAGACTGAACTTGTTTTGAACAGGCTCAAGAACGACTGCAAAAAATTGTTAGGAAACCATAGTTCTGCAGACCCTGCTGCTGCTGTTGGTGTAGTAGCATTTTGTGTGGGTAGTGATGTGTTGGTCCTTATTTCATTTATGCGGTGGATTCATATTACATTCAAGAAGGAGATAGGGCTGGTTCCGGTGTGTCTGGTCATTCTGACCTAGCTGCCTTGCATGCTGCCGCACATTGACTATCGTGGGGGGCATAACTTTGGGGGGTGGAGTAGCACAGACATTGATGTCCAGCGGATCCAGCTCTTGCCCATGCATTTGTCCCTCAGACACCATATCATACACGACATCGGCGGTCCGTTAAGTGGTCCTGCACTTGCCTCTTCTCCTACGTGTGCCGGGCTGTTTCTACCCCCTGACCAACATCTGCTTAATACCATGAGATTAAATCATGGAGGGCTCCCACAGATTCTATCTATGAAAAAGGTCTCTAAAAGTAAACCAAATTCTGAATGAGAGCTCTTCATCCTTTAATTCCCTGTTATGTGTGTTTGTTTGCTTCTATGCAGGAATTGAGGTCCTGGAAAATGCTGGTATGCGTGGGGCTTTCCTCCGAGCCGTAGCTACTGCAGCTGAGAGGAGCCGGGAGCTCAGCAAACCAGCTGACCAATGAGACCAACTGTCTGGAAAAACACTCAGAGGCACGGACGCTTATGCCAGTTTTGTTGCAATCCCAAATACCACGGTTACTAAGCCTCAAGAAAGGAAGGAAGGATTATGCCAAACGAATCCATGGAAGAAAGAGCCTCTATCTACTGCACTCCATCACTTGTTTTGCCCTAGACAAGATTGTTGAAGCACTCAGCTGAATGGTAGCAGAGCAGGAGGTCCTTGCTGAGTGGACTAGCAAGTTGGGGGTCTCAGGGTTTAGGGGTATGGATTTAGGGCATAGCTGTTGGATGCGTGCCTTGTATCTGTTTCTCCTTGGTGGCTACCGCTGTGGAGAGAAGTACAAGCACAGCAAACCCGCAGTTGAGTGATGTGACCATGAAAGAAGGCCTACTGGGCACCTTCTTAGGGTACAGGGTTCATGCCCCAAGGCAGGGCCATACACTTTTGACTAGTAGAGCTATCTCCCTATCCTTGAAGCACCTGTTGGGGTCGTGTGTGCTACTAGCTTCGCTGCGGTGAGCGAGGCCACATTTAGGCGTGGGCCAGCAGGATGGGAAGAGGAGTTATGGTTGGGATCTGAGGTTTAGGCTGTGAGCACAGCAGTCTACTTAGGCAGATGCCATGATTGAGTGTGCTCAGTGTTGGCAATTGATAGCTGCTGATGGTGTGGTTGAGGGCAGTTAGAGGGGAGTAGGGGCCTCAGGACTTAAGCAGGAGAGCCTTCAGTCATACTGGAATGCAGGAGTTGGGTCTGTCTACTTGCTCGTTAGCTCATTTGACTGTGATATATGGAGGTCGGCAGAGTGCCTGGATAAGTAGCTCCCAACATAGTTACTGTTGGAAGTATTTGTTAGTACATTCAGGTCATACTACCTGGAAGTACTAATAAATGCCTCTTAACACACTTCTGTTGAGCAAAGCCACTACAGGCTGGTCTGCCTGTCTACATTCAGAGAGAGAGTGTTGTGCAGCTGTTGAGAATCAAGGGGCGGTTGACATGTTTCCTGTGATGCCTATTGCTGCTTTCGGGAGAAATGGTGTGTTTGGGTGCTTGGGGTTGTTGTTGGAGGGCAGCCGATAAGGTCCTGTAGTGCCTCTTAATGGTTGAAGAAGCTTGGCAAGGCAGCAGATCACTGGGCGGTGCTGACCAAGGCACTAGTTGGTGCCCCCCATCCCACCCTTGAAGAACAGCCCCAACCTGAATACAAAGGCTGCATGAGTTTAGTCACTGGTTAGTGAATTTAAGAATGGTACAAGGTTCATTTTGCAGCCCTAGAGCTGAAGGCTGAGGGGATGCTTGCAGTACTGGATCAAGCTTGATGTTCAGAAGTCGGGAGTGTACAAGCAGATGTCATCTTTGCTTGAACCCTGACTTTTGAAACATCTGAGTCAGAGCGCTAAGCACACAGCTCCCAGCTAGCTGTAGATTGCTGGAGCGCTGAGCTCAGAGGTAGCAGAACAGGAGGTCGTTGCCCTTGATGGGACTAGTAAGTTGGCCATCTCAGGGTTTAGGGGTGTGGATTTAGGATGTATCTGTTGGATGCGTGCTTTGCATCTCTCTCTCTCTCTTTGTCGCTACCGCTGCGGAGAGAAGTACACATGGCGTAGCGCACCTACGATTTAGTGCTGGGGCCAATTGAAAGTAGGCTTACGGGGCACCTTCTAATGTATAGGGTTCACCCTGAGGGCAGTGCCATACGGTCCAAACAATTACAGATTGACGTACTTGTTAGGGCTTCTTGGTAATCAGTTCCAGCTGGCCTGAGGTGGTCCTTTTGTTTCTGAAGCCTCCTTGGGTGTATGTGAGGATATTGTTGCGCTCAGCATGATCTGCCATGGCCCATGTTATCATGCGTGTCCAGAGATGGTACATTCCATATCTCCTCAGTCATATGTAGCGCCGACTTTGCGTTTTCAATTTGAATGTCCATGCCAGTAGCCTGGGTGCATGCAGTGAGTGTTTGTACCGTCTTCCACAGTCACAACATGTATGGACTGGGAGGCTTACAACCATGGGTGTATGCACTAGCAGCAGTTGCTCGCAAGGCCCCATGGCCATGGATGCTGGCCTCCCCTTTTATATGCTAGCATATTCAATTTTTAAAAGCCAATGCCAATTTTAATTTCTTTGCGCCTCTGGTTGGTCTGTAGCGCTGCAGTCCAACGAGATTTCCAAAGACTTGAAGCTTTGTATTGGCTTTAACTTCTGCCTTCTACTGCTGCAGCTGCTATTGGTGAGCCCAGGCTTCTTGGGTCTAAGGTTCAGGGTGTGAGCACGGCAGTCTAGGCATGGGCCGTGTTGTGCTCAGTCTTGGCCATAGCTGCTGGTGGTGCTGATGAGGGGAGTTAAGCGGGGAGTATTGTTGGGGAGTAGGGACCTCAGCAAAGCAGCAGAGCTTCAAGGCTTACTGGAATGCAGGAATTGGGTCTGTCTAGCTCATTTGGCTGTGCTATATGGAGGTCGGCAGAACCGACGCCTGCAGAAGTAGCTCCAACATAGTTACTGCGTAGTGTTAAAGGTGTTGGTTAGTACATCTACATCATATTACCTGAAGGTACCAAGCAGTGCCTGTAACACACTTCTTTGAGCAGAGCCACTTACTACAGGCTGGTCTGCTTGTAAAGGAAGCCAGAAGAGGGCGATTATGCCGGCGCTGGCTGTCGCCATGCAGCCTTAGGGTTCTGAGGAGCAGTTGGCCTGTTTCCTGACATGCCTACTGCTGCTGGGGGAATTGCTATCTTAGGGGCTTAGGGTTTTGTTGTTGAAGGGCAGGAGATGAGGTCATGTAGTGCCTACTGCTGGTAGAAGAAGCTAAGTTGGCAAGACAACAAATCACTGAGCTTGCTGGCAATGGTACTGGTTGGTGCCCCCCCCCCCCTCCTCCCCCACTCCAGCCCAGCCCCAAGATGGATATAAATGCTAAATGAGGCCTAGTTACCTGGTGTTTAGGTTGGACTCAAGAAGAGGTGAAGGAAATATTGTCTAAGCCCTAGAGTTAATGCGTTACGGCCTGCTGGTGGTACTGGCTCACGTTTGATGTTCAGAGGTGAAAAGTGTGCGATTGAATGATGTCATGTTGATCTTGGTTGAATCCTGACTTCAGAATTATCAGACTAAGAGCACTAAGCACATAGTGTATGGGTTAGCTCCCAGCCAGCTGTATCTCGTGCATTGGCTTTCGCTAATGACTTATCGCCATCTATAAATAATGGCTTGGGCTGCTAGAGTAGGGCCCCATTTTGACAACCAGTTTGACATTGACTTTCTGTCAATAGTACGGGTGTGGTCGGTTGCAATTGTGTGGTTAGAATGGTCCTCTCGGGTTGCACAGGCATCGGCCTGCAATGGATTCTGAGGCAAGTGATTTGTTTAGCAGCTTATAGTCAAAACAACCTCATGAGATGGGGGATCTCATTTTGAATAGAGCCGCCTTGTGAAATTTGTTTTTGTGGGCATGTGGGGAGGAAGCGGGTCCCTTGTGAGTGGCAAGAAGTCCAATGCTATCTGAAAGGTGAGCTCAATCCAGTATTGCATTGTGCACTGTGTGGTTATGTGTTGGTGACTGTCTAGTAGATCTGTGGAAATGCCATGGCATCATGGCATTGTGTGTGTTGGGGTCAGTGTCCTTCTTGTATGGCAGGCGTAGGTCGTGGAGGGGCGCCGTACATGCTCGCTCATAGAGGGCTGGCTTGGTTGTTAGAGAGGATCATATCCTTCATTGTTGCACTGGAGACGATGTAGGTCAGGGACGAGCAACACTCTTGGTAAGCAAGGTATGTATGGTGTCTTTCCCAACCTGCCTCTCTTTCATAGCAAATACTTAAGGGCACTAGTTCCTAGGCGGTGTTAGGCACCAGGCCATGGCACTGCAAGGGATGGTTGGGCTTGTCTTTGGTTTCACATGTGCCGTCTTGCATTCGTCCCATAGCAACCCACCAGAGCAGGAGGTTAAGGCTTGGTAGCACTGGTTTGAGATGTTCTTTCCGATATCAGTGGTGAGTCCCCTTACCAAGGGGTTTTTGTCGTGCGTTTGCCAATAGGTAGGGGCTTAGGGATGAAGCCTCTTTTTTGACCAGTTTCATTCATCGACCATCATTGCTGACTGTGGGGCGTTTGGGATGAACTAGGAACGCTCCCTGGAGGAGGACTGGCAGGAAGCATGGTATTTGTTGAGTACCGGTTTTGTGGCTTTGCGGGTTCGAATAACTTCTGGACCAGTGCAGCTTGCTCATGGGTGCTAGGATGGCTTGATTTAGAGGCGCTTGATGTGAACGGTTTGCAGAGCTGAATTAGTGTGTGATGGTGAGTGGATTGTCTTGTCGCTCTTGAATGAAAGAAGCAAGAAGAATGCACCCGCCATCACACCCTAAGTAACCCTGAACATCATCATTAATTATGTATGCTGTAGCTGCGGTACTGCCGACTAAGAGATTTAGCACAAGTGAGTGAGCTTTTGGATCAAGCACAACTGCCCAGAAACTGTAACACCCATTTGGGGATTGAGCTGGTGCAGGAAGGGGCCAGACACGTTTGTATACCGGGTTGATGCAGCTCATCTGCAAAACCGTAGATGGGGCGGTTCAGCGTTCATGCTGTGATATTTGGCGTCTGTACTAGTTAACTTTCGATGGAGCCTTGTCGCTTATCATTGAGGATTTGAAGACTTTGTCAAAGATTTCCCATATGTAGGCCCCACTGCTGCGAATTGATGCCATGCAGTTCAAGCAGACATCCTTGGACTTCTGGTACCCTGATGATGATAGGGCAGGGGTAGGGCACAAAGCAGTGGATGGGGGGTAGGGGATGGTTACTTGGTCAGATGCAGGCGAGTGAGACAGAGCCTCCACTCCACTCGAACCAGCGACGAGAGAGGGAAGAGAGAAGGCAGGGAGTTCTATTCTTTTTATGGGGTCTGCTCTTCACTGGATAAACACAGTCAGCAGCTGACGTCAAAACCAGCTGCAAAGGGGCCAGTGATGTCTTGCTGTGCATTCATCATACTTCTCTCAAAACATACGAAAGGGCTTGGGGCTGGAAGAGGCTGGTTGGGCCTTTTGATATCCAGTGGTAGGGGTGGTTTATAAAAACTTTAACTATAACTATAACAAACAAACAAAAATTTAAGGTGCGGCAACCGCAAAGGGCTGCTAGGTCGAAACGACCAAACACACCTATAACTTGACTAGCTTCCCTGTATGCACCTTTTGGGACCCATGGTCCCTTGAGGCAAAGCCAGCACATATTTGGGAGGACCTTAAGGGGAGAATTAGTGCTTTGACTAGGGTCGCTTGATCAACAGAGAGCAATGGCGCCTGCTCTAAGAATCGCCACAGAGAGAGAGAGAGAGAGAGAGAGAGAGAGAGAGAGAGAGAGAGAGAGAGAGAGAGAGAGAGAGAGAGAGAGAGAATCGCCACACTCTTGGTAGGTGCGTGCAGAGTACTTATTAGGTGTTGGTCCTTTTGCCATGTCTGTGTGTTTAATGTTTCTTTGAGCGAGCTTTGAGTAAGGAAATGGGGTTTGGCCCCGGTGTGTTTGGTCATTCCGACCTAGTTGCCTTGGTGCAGCCACACAGTCTTCTATTCTTTTTTGAATGATCCCTGTGTGGAGCATTCGGAATCCTATTGGATGGGGCTGCCACTGTGCCTGGCTAATTTTGCGTGGAACTCCTAGAAGTCCTATGGAAAACGACCAGGCACAGGTGCTGTCCTATTGCAGTTGCTCATCCTGCCTGCCAAGGCAGGTGCTCCTGCTAATGAGCTTTTTCCTGAAGCGGTGCTGCTGATGGTGGGCGTGATGGTGGTAGTGGCGGAGCTGCTGTTGCACAATTTGGCTGGCTCTCTTTTGGCAGCTGATAGAGCAGATGCTCAAGCAGATGCTGCTGTGTGACTAGTGTTGCATGCGGCCACACCCGCTTCTTGCTCGCATGCTAATTGCATGCATGCTGTTGGCTAGCAGCAGGGAACCAGCCAATCAGCGCACATCACCAACATTTCTGCACCCACACGTGTGGGGTGTGTGCTGATGGGCCGCTGGGTAAGCTCCTGCGGCTTGGAGCTGCTGGAATGTGGCTGCAGTTGCCTTCCATCGGCTCAATGAATGAAGCTGCAAGTGGGGAGTCAGGGCCTGGTCCACTTCCCACCCTTGAGTGGTCCTGATAGAATTCCATCGCCAGCTGCTGCAGAAGGAAAGCGAGCATAATGTCTGCTCTTTCCCAGTCAACGCTCTGGTCCAGAGGCGGCCTCTTTAGCTGCCTCTTGTTGGGCTTGAATTCACGAAGTGCACGCAAAGTGTACATCAAACAAGGATGCTTGTAATGTATGCAAACTTATGTGGACGTGCTATCGGCAGGCCCTTTGTTCCTTTGATAGAATACCACCTTTGTACCAATCAACCTGCGCTTCTTCTTCTTCAGCTGCTGCTGCTGCTGCTGCCTGATTCAGCTTGACATGCTGAAGGTGGTTGCTGTTGCTGCTCCTACTGAGGGTTCTTGGAGGGCCCCAAAGGCCCTGCTGCTGCAGCATGCCTAGGTAGTACCTGAGGCCAGGGGCCTCATGCATGGCTTTGTAGGCATCATAATCTGTCTTAGACGCTGTGAACAAGTGAGCTTAGCAAAAGCATGGTTTCCAGCGGTGCCCAAGCAGAGTAGAGCAAGCCAGGGGGGTCTGGTAGATAGATCAAAACTGTTCAGGTTGGGGGTGTGCTAGTAGATGCATTATGACTGGCCCAGATGGGGGGGGGTGTCTGGTAGATCCATCATGAATAGCCAGGAGGGGGGCCTAGTCAATGCATCAGCCCTAGACAGGATGGGTCTTGGCTAGTAGACGCACCATGACTGACTCAAGGGGAGGGCTGCTCTGTTAGATTCATCAGGAGGGGCTCCTCGTAGAGAGCTGTAGTTCATAGGCTCATTTAAATCAATTTGGAAAGATATGTCCTCTGGCTGTCTCTTAACTCACGAGGCAGCCAGAAGACTTATTTAGTAACTTTCTAAATTGGATTAGGCACGCAGTACATAAAAATTAGCTTTGCAGGGTCTTGTTTGTGTTGTTCCAGCAATTAAGACTTTGCTCTAGCTACTGCTGAGTGAGGAAACAACATCATTTGGGGAACCAGCAAATTGCTGACACGTAATCATCTGGTAAACGCCTGGTGGGCACATGCAGGGTACATGATTCATCACAGAGAAAGAACAATTCCCGTACACACTAACCCTACAGCCCCGATGGAGCAGGAACGGCCTAGCTGGAAGCGCATGGTTGGGGCTTTAGGAGCGTAAGCTTAGAGAGGAATGGTATTGGTACGGGGTCCACGGTGTGCTTCGTCTTGGCTATAGCTGCTGGTACTGAGGGGAGTGCAGATCTCAGCAAAATGTCCTCTTGTCTTCACTACAGAGACACAAGTTTCTTTTCACTTTGGGACACGGCCGCACTGGAAGTGGACTAGGAGTTCAACCGATCCTCCCCCCCCCCCCACACACACTTCAAACTCAGAACTAGAAGAGCAGGCATGGTTGGGTGAGTGCTGGCGCAGCTTTCGGGGGCTTAGGTTGATGAAGGTGTGATATGTACCGGTAATGGGTCTGTGATGATACCTGCTGGAAGTCACCAACTGGCAGAGCGGGGAGTAGACTGCTGACGCGAAGGCATTGATTGGCGAGTTACTTACAGTCAAGACCAATAGGCGACCCTAAGGCGACAAAGCACCGAGGTCGATTTCTGGAGGCCAAGGATAAGTTATGGTCAAGGTCCACAATCTTGGGCAGGGTATGGCTTGTCAAAGCCAGATTCTCCGAGAGAGAGAGAGAGAGCTACGCAAGGAGGGGCGTGAGGTGCCCTCCCGCGTAAGATTAAGGGAGGGGCCCATTGGTGTAAGGATTACACTGGGCCAGCCTACCATAGGATAGTTACATCCGTGGGTGGGCTTCCGCCCACCCGCCTTTGTTAGCTTACTTTCTTGTAGTTCCTCCTGTGCCATTGAGGCTCTTTGGGCTTTTCCAGTTTTCTTTTTGTTGTGTATATGCTGTGTAAGGACTTAACTGCTGCAGTATGTACTTCTGAAATGCATTGCTTTAGAGCTTGCCCTTTGATACCGAGGGCTTGCAGATTCATGGTGGTACTGTTGTATATGGTGCCTGCAACTCCGACAAGCAAGGGATAGTACCATACTTTGGCAGTGGGGTCTATGTCTTTGATTTTGTCAATGAGTACTTGGTGTTGATAATCAGCTTTGCTTTGCTGGCCTGTTGGGTCTGAATCCCTGCCGATCTTGACCTCTATTATCCAGTACTCTGCTGGGTTGTTTCCAATCTTGGGTTTGTAGAGCATACCATCAGGGCGCTTATCGGTGGTGCCTTGTGCTTGTTGCACTGCCTCCTTTAGGCCCCTTGGAAGGAGCTCCCACGGGATGTTTCTAGACTGGTGGGCCATGATGCCGTCTTCTGCACAATTTTCAGTTGATCCAAGGTCCATTTGAATGACAAATGCTCCTTTGCGTCCCCTTAACACTCTTGTCATGATTAGTCGGCCGACCTTGTTATGCCTGTTGATGTACATTCTTTTCAAAGCTGGGCATCCTGAGGCTGTGTGGTGTCCGCCATCCTCGTCACCGCACAGGAGACATTTGCTACTAGGTGCATGTCCACACCTATAGGCCATCTTCCTTGTCCACATGGTCCCGTACCGGTAGCGCAAAGCGGTTTTTCGTTCTGCATACTTGATTTTTCCCGAGGTCATGTACTCGTTGCTAGCAGGCAGGTCCAGTCTTTCCTCAATCCTTTTAAAAGCCTCGAAATAACAGGTAGCTCTGTTTGCCATCCCAAAGCGACTCTTTTGGTGGCAGTAATGACGTACCGAGTCGTGAAGGTCTGTCAAAGGGTTCACCCGCTTGAAACGGTCAATCAACGTGCGCTGCCCATTGGTCAGTGACCAACGATTGTTCCATTGGGTCTTGTACGGCCAATATTGGGTCAACCTGTTGTTACTAGGACTTTCGTACTTCTCACATTCCTCATAGTCGGAGGTGTCCCCTGTCGCAGCCGCCTTAGCGATTGCGTCCGCTTTTTCATTACCGATTATGGAAGCATGGCCCTTGACCTTGTGAAGGGTTGTCCTCAGTCCCCTGTTGACGATCTCGGTTACTATCTCTTTAATAAGCTCACAGTGCTGGTGATTTAGGAGATCTTGTGGGCGTCTCAGCATCTTTTTGATTTGGTACATTGAGCTGAGGCTGTCGGTGGCTATCATGTGGGCTCCATGCCTCAGCGCAGCAAGGATACCAACCAGTTCTGCTCTGTTTATGGTGTTCTGGGGATGGCTGTCGCCTGCAGGGACAATTGGAACCCCACGTTCATCGTCCTCATTGGCTGCTTGTGGGGGGAAGTACACTCCTGCCCCTATGCCTGGGGCATCACACTCTGCATCTATTGGTGATGCTTTGTGGCTTGTTTGCTTGTAGCTACCATCTGTGTAGACATAGTTTTTCCAATTGTACCGGAGGGGTGGGGCTGTTGGTAGGGCAGTGGCTAATTGCGTTTCCAGGTCATCCAGTGTAGTGCTGGCGTCAACCATGGCTGGAGGGTCTTGACTGGTGGCAGAATCGTCCCGGAGGGACTCAGAGCCGTTTGTTTGTTTGGGGTAACCCATTAGATTCTCCGAGAGTCTTCACCTGGTGGTCTGTGGGCTTTTCCTCTTGCATCTTGGATGCGATGAATCTATTGACAATTATGTGAGGTCCATAGGAGAGTTCTGCTTACTATGTGTGGCAGGTGAGGTAACTCTGGTTGTCCGCAGCATGTCAAGATTCTTCATTGCCTTTCAGTTGCAATGGCTGTTATCAGTAATCTCTGATCAGGGTTTTTGAATATAGTCAGGCCCGGGGGGGGGGGGGGGATTTTGCTACTTCAGTATAATGCCTTCCGAAAAACGGCTGCAGTTCATGACTAGGCTGTGCAGCAAGCCTGAATCGCCGCTTCGGAAGGAGCAAGTAGGTGGAAGTTGGTTGTTAGCTCTGGTTTCAGGGCGAGGCAGTACTAGCACATGTAGTGGTCCCC
Source organism: Pseudopediastrum boryanum (assembly GCA_963556185.1). Classification (NCBI taxonomy): domain Eukaryota; kingdom Viridiplantae; phylum Chlorophyta; class Chlorophyceae; order Sphaeropleales; family Hydrodictyaceae; genus Pseudopediastrum; species Pseudopediastrum boryanum. Next base: position 1,436,808 of record OY744504.1, read on the forward strand.
CTTTCTCTAATGGCGGTCTATGTTCAGTAGCATCCTGGGTGCCGCCTGCCCGCTCCACATATGGTCTTGTGCTTGACACCCGACCAACCGTCTGGTCACTGTACAGGAGGCTAGCAGGTGCATGCACTGCGCCGAAGCTACTGACTTTAATGCTCACACAGGTGACGCACCCGACATTGACATTGTTGCAGACCATATTTTGGAGGATCTGGGTTTGGGTCTGGACGAGCTTGTTTCCACTAGCCCTGTCCCGGTGCGCAGGAGTACCATGGATAGCTCTGTAAATGATATGGGCAGATTGTTACTGTCACATTGTTGCTTAGACTCTGGTCTCTTCTTGCTTAATGGTCGTACCCATGGTGATAGATCTGGCAAGTGCACACATGCTCAGTCTGTCATTGATTATGGCTTGGTTGACGCACCCACGTACTCTTGCGTGCAGTCTTTTAAAGTGCTGGCTAAAGAGGATGAATCAGATCACATGCCTATTGAGTGTGTTCTCAAAGTTCGGGGGGCACAAGAAGGTAGCAGGCATGACCAAGGGGGTAGTCAAGTCCTTGTGCCCCGGTGGGACCCTTCAAAAAGGGAAGAGTATGTACAGGAATTGGAATCTACTGGCCCTTTTCACGAATTGTGTCTCATTGGTCAGGGCATCAGGGATGGGAGCTTGGACTTGGTTGTTGCTTCTGAGAGGCTATACAAAGTGATTCACACAGCTGCTGTGAAGGTTTTTGGGGTTGTTGGGAAACCAAACCCACGGTTGCCTAGTGGTAGGCTGAAAAACAGTTGGTACAAGCATTGCAAGGAAGGGCACCAGAAACTGCAGCAGGCTTTGAGACAGAATGACAGTCACGCTGCTGAGCAGTACAGGAAGGAGTTTAGGCGCCAAAAGCGCAAGTGGAAGAGAGTTTATGATAAGAAAGCCCAAGAGAAGATGCTTGACGATCTCAAGCACAATCCTCGCAAGTTTTGGACTGCCTTTCAGGGCAAGCGTGCATGCATGTTACAGGCTGACATTGCAGAGCTTCAGAGGTACTGGTCTGGGTTGTATAATGTACCTGATCATGGGGCCTTAGGCGAAGGGGGAGAGGACCTAGCAGGACTTCTACACCGCATGAACTCCATTGCCTTCACTAGCGCTGGACAAGCAACAGCAACTGTGTTGAACAATGACCTTGATGAGCATGAAGTGATCATGGGACTCAAAAAGCTCCATTCTGGCCGTGCTCCTGGCCCAGACGGGCTCCGTGCTGAGTTTCTCAAACAAGCTTTTGTGATGGAGACAGTAGATGACGGTCCTCCTGTGAAAAGGCATGTGCTGCTCCCTGTTCTTTTTGACTTGTATCAGGCATTGTTCTGAAAACTAGCATTCTGCATCTTCATATTGAGGGGTTAAAATGTGTATATCTGTGAATGATGTATGGATGGGTGGTGTGGTGTCTGAGTGGTTTGATGTGCATGGCGGGGTGCGGCAGGGATGTGTCATTGCTCCCTTGCTGTTCAACATCTACATGGACTTTGTGGTTCGGCAGGCAATGGCTCAGATGCCGGAGGGATGTGGGGTGAAGCTAGCCTATCATGCAGATGGGAAACTTGAGCGTGATGGGTGTGGTAGTGGTGGGTGTGTGGAGCTGTTGTCTGTTCTGCTGTATGCAGATGATATGGTGTTGCTAAGTCCCAGCAGGGAGGAGTTGGTGGTCATGCTGCAGGTGATGGACAAGGTTGCTGCTAGTCTTGGGTTGCGCATCAATGCAAGCAAGACTGAGATCCTGTCCATTGACAAGGATTGGAAGGAGGGGGATGTGCCAGTGCAGCAAGGACCAGAGGTGGTTATCAGTGAGGGTGTGGTAAAAGAGGTGTCACAGTTCAAGTACTTGGGAAGTGTGCTTGTGACTGATGGCAGGTTGGATGTGGAGTTGAATATCAGGAGGGGTAAGGCTGTGGGGAGGTTTAAGCAGTTTGAAAAGATGTGGGGTACCAAGCATCTGTCATTGGCTACGAAGGTGAAGTGTTACAAGGCATATGTGTTGCCAATTCTGCTGTTCGGGAGTGAGTGTTGGTCCCTGACCAAAGTGCAATCGCAAAAGCTTGAGCGGGTGCACTCTAGCTGCCTTAGGAGCATCCTGGGGGTCAGGCTGTCAGATCGGCACACCAATGAGCATATCAGGAAATCATGTGGGGTAGCCACCTTGTCAGCATACATCACAGCAAATAGGCTGAGGTGGCTGGGGCATGTGGGCCGCATGGAGGAGGGCAGGTTGCCGCATATTGCGTTGTTCTCTTCATTACATGGTGACATGACGAGGCCAGTGGGTAGGCCTCGCCATACCTGGGAGAAATGCGTGTGTGCTGATCTGAAGGTGCTTGGTCAAGATGAGGGGAGCTGGGAGGCTTCATGTCAGATTAAGAGTGCTTGGAGGAAGAGGTTGTGGGATCTTACGCACCCTTGGGAAAGCCAACGGTTAGTGAGGTGTAGAAGGCGCACTAAGCAAGCTATTGATAAGCATGTGGAGCGCTATGTGGTGCCTTTCAGTGGCTGGGAGGATGGTGGTTCACCAGTACCTAGGTGGTGGGAGCCACCTCCAGCCCCTACTAGGGTGGTGCTTGATCCTGCTGCCTCCCCGCCACCCATGTGTGATGGAAGTGGAGCAGGTTTTGGGTTTTAGTGGTGGTGTTTGTTTCCCCTTGGTGTGCACGCCGTTGCATCTAGCCTCAGCTTGTGTGTGGCAAATCCACCATCGGTTGTGTGGCTTCGTGATTGTGATCAGGAGCCTTGTGTTTGTGGCCTAGGTTTGTTTGGCCATTGGCATTGCTGGTCTTGCGTTTTGATTGATTGATTGATTGATTGATTGATATCTGTGAATCTTCGCGTACGCGCATGTTACATCCTTGCTTAACGAGGTTGCGATGCCAGCTCCTCGGCGGGATGTAACTGTGCCGAGACTATAGATACCCCCCTCCTTAGCAGAGAGCTTCCTTGGCAGCCATTGCAGCTCTCAATACTCCAGACAACCTACCTGACCATCTCCACGCCTCTGCTGCGTTGCGTCAAAAACGCAGCAGACTCAGTCCACGCGCCATATATAGAGGGGATTAGAACTAGAATACTGGTGAACAGGGACTTACATTGCCCTGCGAACCGCTCACTACCTCCAAAGGCAAATTGCCTGACAGCTCCCACTTCCCGCCCAGGCGCAGCCTCGGCAAGCCCACTTTGCTAGTCCTACTAGTACAGAACATATAAAAGCAGCCCCGCCCAGAACATCCATCACCGAAAGGGGCTAAGATCCTAAGGCAGGCCAACAGTTAGATTGTAGCATTCCCGTAGCTCAGGTGCCGCGTACCCATCTTGAGTAGCCTGTGTAGAGGTGCCCTAGCCTAGCGCGGCACACCTGCATCAACTTGCGTCGCTCGGTCTAAGGTGAACAAGATACACTAAGCGTCCGTAGAACAAGCTCATATCTCCGCTCAGTAGAGTATACCTGCTAGTGATAGCACAAGCTGGCCTAAGAGATCAACCGAACGCGACGCTCTTCCGAACCTGACCAGGCCCTGTCCCGTAGGACTCGTGCCACTATTGATAAGCATCTTACGCAAACGACTCTAGCGTTGTATGCGCAACAGCGAGGAAGCCTGCTCGGGAAAGTACAGCGACGTCCCCAGCCCATACCTCCTTCCCATCAAGGGCGTGAAAGGACAGCAACTGCTGTACGGACCAGAGGTTGTCATAGCAACAGACTTCAGCACCCACGACACAGCGAATAGTAAGGTAGGGTGCGCAAACAGCAAATGATGCACCTGGCCCAAGTCTCAAGTCAGCCATCTTGCCCCTTACAGTCACAAAGCTCTACTGTCTCTACTGTCGTAGGTCGCCACCACAAGACAGCAACCTACCAACATGAGCAACGGCGGCACCATGCAGGATCAGATCATGGCAGACAGGCAGCAGGTACGATACACATAAGCAGAACCTCAGCATTCAAGCAGAAACGACCCACTCCCAAGCTGCCAGCCACGCTAGCATGTCTTGTGATCCTCCTCACAATGTCCCTTTGTGTCTGCGCACAGAATGACCTCACCGAGATTGAAACAAGCCGCAAAGTCTTGGCGGGAGGAGAGGAGCCAATGGTCTCCATCAAACCCTCCCCAGAATTGCTTGCCAAGCTTGCCCTTCACAAAGCAAAGGCAGCATCAGCTATCGATCACAGCCAAATCCAAGGTTCCAACTACACCATCTACTGGGACCACACCTACCCAGGGCATGCTCTGCTCAATGGTTACCCCTCCATCTTCAGCACAGTCCCAGAGTCACACCGGGTGACCCTTATCGTCACTGGCTACGAATGCCGTACTGTCAAGACCCTGGAAGCTGCTAAGGCCTTCCTTGCTGCAATCCCTGGTGTGGAAACTGTCATCATCCCCGAAAGCGCCAAAGAAGACCTCCACATGGGCATCCTGCGGTTCAAGGACCTTGATACGGCTGACTCGGCATTCTTCCAGCTCGGAGACTCGGAATACATGACGGCTGATGGCAAGTACCAGCTATCATTCCGCCGCAAGTACCCAGAAGCAGTCCCCGTGGAGGTCAAGGACCTGCATACCATGTGGCTGCACACGCCGTCATTGATCAATCTCGGCAAATTCGCACGCTTCCGGCAGCTGCAGCAGAAGGTGGCAGACGACCTCAGCAAGCAGGACGCCACACGGCTGGAGATCATAGACATCAGAGTCCCAAACGCCTCCTCCCCGTACACTGGTGTCATACTAGTGGACTACGATAACATCGAGTACTTCACCGAGCAGAAAGTCATCAACACCAAGGCGGGTGAGCTGCTGTACCAAGTGCACGTGGGAGAACTCCCCCCTGAGGTGCAGCAGCTCATCCTTGGCCGCCGGGAGCCAGAACCCTACAGCATTGCCATGAGCAAGGTGCCCTTAACACTGACGGTTAACGCGGTTACCAGCGCCTTGCACAAACTTGCCCTGCTGAGCAACGCCAAGTTCCGCAGCATCCGGCTCATCCACGTGAATCGGCCGCAGGGCTACAAGGTGTACCAGCTGATTGTGGGGACTGAGGGAGAGTTCATCAGTGTGTTGGGCTACAACCGCCACAAGCAGGCTCGTATTGGTAACACCTTCATGCTCCTGTCCACAAGCAAGAGCAGCATTGTGGGTGAGTCCAACCCCCGAGACACCAACCTGGTAGCCAACGTCCAGAAGGCCTTGGCAGAGGGGGTTAGCTACAAGATGATCATGGAGGTAAACATGGTGCAGTTCATAAAAGGACACAATTGCAGTACGATACATGCATTTCCCAGCGTTGCAACTGCCCGGACAGCCCAACAGGGGTATGTGCTGATGTCCCTTACTGACTATGAGTGCTACCAAAGCCATCACAGACCTGCAGCATGCCCTACTATTATTACCCATAGGAAGATGATGACATTGCCAGACTGTGCTGCTACCGTACAGTGCCCTGCATGCAAATTCCCACTCTTTGCCACCAGACCTGCGCTCCAGCAAACCTATAGGGCTCGATCCTGTCAAGATTTCAGATGCTCTATTACTATTGGCAGCAAAATGCCTGCTTGTGTGTCATGGGATGCCGCACTTACTGCTGAGTGTACCCCTCACATCAGTCAATCAGAATGCCTGGTCATTGCTGCTGCTAAAGAACATAGTTCCCATGGTGTTTTGCTGAGCTTAGAAGGTACAGGGGCTTATCATGAGCTTCCTATCTGCTGTCCACAATCTCCCACAATTCACTCACCATTCATCTCTTCCTTCACCATTCATGTTAGATATATCAACCAAATTCCCACAATTCCTCTGACTGAACTATGGCATCGCGTTCCCCTGCCCCCCTCCTGCCACCCATCAGAAGTGCCAGACCATACTGATTTGTACCATCAGCCACCCACCTTGCAGCAAGGAAGATCATCCAGCCACATGAACATTGCAGCCCTGAGCGAACTCTCCATGTGTGCATACACTGTGCCATGCTGCAGGGCGGTGACAAGCAAGACAAGCCTGCAGGAGCAGGCGCCTCAGCATCAGGAAGAAAGAGGGATGAGGATGGACAGGCCCTGCCAAAGAGTCGCCATGCAGCTACCTAAGGCTTCTCCTCTCAGGCAGCAGCAACTGCAGTCTATGCTAGCTCCAGCAGCACTACCACTGCAGTGGTCCCAGGGCTGCATAATAGGGTCCCGCATAGGTCAGGGAAGGTGCCAGCAATTAACCAGGATGTGTTATGATGATCTGCTCGCAGTTATCCTTAGGGGACGGATCCATAGACTGAGTGCGAAGGCAGACGGAGGGTTCCAAGGGGAGCAGGGCTACATGGCCACATTGTGCACTTGCTGTCAGCGAATCTGCTTGTACTATGGCGATATGTTAAGATGGCGTGAACCAGAAAGGGGTCCCAGCTCGCAGTCCTGTGAATCTCAGGGTAGAGCAGCGCCAGTAAGGGTCCCCGGAACGGTGCCAATTGCGAACTCAGGAGGAATTGCACCCAATGCACTCTCGCCGCGGCAGAGCAAAAATAAACTCTTGCACATAGAGAACGCGGCCACGTATAGCATAACCTACACGACAATACCGAGGACTCAGAGACCTCCGTTCTCACTAGTGTCCACGCACACCCAGGCCCTCACCAGACAAAGAAGACAAGCTACGCAGTCCAAAAGAGCCGCAGTTGCCTCTAGCAGCATGGCTTTCCGAAAAATACTCCCCAATAATGCCACCTTTGGGGAGCGGCTGCAAGACATGAAGGGCTGTCCGCTCCTAGATGTGCAAATTTCCCGAACAGGGCTGAAAAATGCTGCCGCGTATACGACTGGCCTACACCCTTTCACTCCGGCTCTCCCACCGCAAACTGCCCTTGCTACGACAGGAGGCAGAAAGCTCAGTAACGACAGCACTCCTCAGAACTTTACCCTGCAGCATGCAGGTGGCCGCCCCAGTACAGTTGATTACGAGCAGCTCGCCCCCTCTGCTTTCCCGTCAGCCCAGGCACCCATTGCAGCCACAGTGCATAGTAACCCCAAGGCGGATTTCGCAGTTGATGGAACTCATGGGATACTCACTGATAGACTCTCAAACATACAACAGCAGGTTGGGGCACAGCCTCTCAGCTTCCGGAATGTCCAACAGGTCGAGCAGGCGACACAAGAACCTGATGCCAGCACCACCAGCAGCAGCAGCAGCATACCGCTACCCGCTGATAACATCACAACCACCAGACAATCAGCCTCTGGCGTCAGGCCGGCTACAAGTAGTAGTACCAGCATCGCCTTTTCGATGGCAACAGGTAACAGCAGCTTCATGCAAACAACAAAGCAAGGCCCCATTGATACCGATGGCTTGTTGACGTTCAGACATGGTGGTATGTTAGCCTGTACATACAGTAACAGCAACATGATACTCCCACCAGCATATGCTACCACCATGATGTGGGGAACCTCTGCCCCAACTCTTGCTAGGACACTTAGGAGCACCTCCACCCTTGCTATTTGGAGTTTTACCCTGACCAACAGCAGCTCCTTGGAGAGACCAGCCACACCTCCCTTTCTGGCCACAGCTCCAGACCATCTGCCTGTTCATCTCCTGCTCTCTGCTATACTGACGCTGAGGTCTCTCTCATACCTCTATGAAGCTGGCAAGCCAATCTCTGGCCTCACGTACACACCCCGGAATGCCACACCAACAAAGCTGAATGTCACAAAGAAAAGAAAGACCAACCAGCGCACCGGCCTATTAGAAAAAGCCAAAGGTGTCCAAAACAGCATGAAAGCCCTTAAGCAGAGGCTGCAAGATAAGTATGTCATGCAATGTCAAACTCGCCTACAAATGGAGATGGAACACCCTGGGGCTTTTGCCGCACACTACCTCAAACGAGCAATTGCAAAGCAAGTGAGGCGCTGCATCCAACGCAGCAATGGATATCTTGAAAGAAAAGCCTACAGAATCTACAGGTACACTAAAGTCACATACATGCGTCCAACACCCCCTGGACAGAATGATGCTCCACAATCAGCAAACCTCCAGCCCCAGGATTGTAAAGCAGCAGACACAACCTGCCCAGTAGAAGCCTCATGTCCTCATGTAAACTGCACTGCACCCAATGACCCACACAGCCAGCATGAGGCCCATGATCGCACTGCTGTCACCTGCCAGGCTAGGGCCACCCACCCCCAGACCGTGCCCAATGCGCCCTTCGTAAGGAAACCAAAGCTAGGACAGAGTGCATGTCACCATAACACTTGCTGCAACCCGAGGTGTCAAGGGCAATGCCAGGCTTTCAGAGCACTCTGCCCTGAGGGCCTCCATCGACCCGAAGCCCGCACTACTTATGAGCAACTGCATGGACTGGCACACCACCAAGTGCAGCTTACAGGCTGCCAGCAATCAAAAAGTGCCTGGGTGTACTGCCCCACCTACCTGCTGAGTATGCCTAACCTGGAAGACAGGCTGATTCCCCTTTGGGTCAATGATCTCTTTAACCTCCTCCAGGACAATGTACATGAGCAATTATACCTGGCAATGCCAGCCAAAGACCCTCCAGACTTGAGCGTGCGTCCTTGCAGAGGCTGGGCCTGGGTCCCTGCAGACTACTTCCTCCGCTGCTTCCACCTAGCCTCGACCAAGCAGGCACTTCATGAACAAAAGCTATACGACCGAAGACTGCCCCAAACTGCACGACGATGGATACGCCAACCCATCCCGGCGACAGCAGGCAAGCCAAGCGACCACAGGGAGACAGGAGAAACAATGTCCTTACACTACGTCGAGTCGACGCTGGGCAGGTATGCAGTACACAGAGCGGGCTTCAGCAGACAAGATGCTGCCACTGCAGAGCTACTCGGCGAAGAACGGCAGAATGAGAGCCACGGCCAAGCAGATCCTAGACCCAGGGTATATACCACTATACCGCGGGAACAGGACAGTCTGAGAACGTTCCAGGGAACTTCAACAGGAGCTTCTTGCGAAGGGCTCAGCCTTGTCCCTCCCCCTATGCCAAGCATGCAAGGTGCAGGCAAGACTTTTAAAGCACCACAGACACGCGGCCCAAAAGCTCCCCACACGGTAAAGCGCAGGTCGAAGCCGGAGCAGGGTATGCGACGAATCGATGCAATGCTTAGAGCAGCAGTCCCTGGAATGGCCCCTGGCAATGCACCGACCAAGCAGAAGCCATTTGAGACAGCTGCCCCACAGCCGCATAACATCGCAGCAGCCCCGCACATCTCCAGAAACGGTCCCCAACACCGTCCGGACCCCCTTGTCGAACCTGATAGTGAGGACGAAGATGTTATAATGATCGATCACGATATGGAAGGCCTCAGCGAACCTTGCCATAAACCTTCCAGTCCCAATTGGGGATATGCAGATGTTCAGCGTCAGGTTAGTCCCACCCCACACACACAGTGGGTCACACCAGAAACCGTAGGACTGTACTGCCAAGCGCAAGATCGCGGGAACTGCGCACTGCATGCACTCAATGCTATGTCAGGCAGAACAATCATCACTCCAGCTGAAGCCCAAGCACTACTCCGACATCCACAAGTCCCAAGACCAGCCGACAGCGATAGGCCTGACTGCAATGCCGACGGCTGGTTCAGATGGGAGGCTATCAACAAGCTCCTATACTACACAACAACTATAGACTTGACCCTTCTTGTCCTAAGGAACCCTCAAAACCACCCACAGCACTCTGCCAGTACTAGCTCAGCAAAGGCACAGATACTCGCCCTGGCACCGCAAGGATGTAATGCATTGTTCCTGCATAAACCAGGCCACTTCATATGCTGGAAACGCAGCCCTATAAACGGCAAATGGTACAGCCTGGACTCGATCCCCTATGTAACAACACGCAGAATAAAGGAGTTGACTGATGCCGACTGGGCAGCATTCAATGGCACGATCAGTACAACCATAGCGGCTGACGCATACCTCCACAACGCCACTGGATTAACTCTGTACAAACGTAGGTATACACCGCCCCCGGCAAACAGAAGTCACATGCACTATGTGGACCTAGCAGGAATTGAGCTCCATAAAGCAGGCCCCACTCAGCGCCCTGCTGCTGCATGGATTGATGAGGATACAGAACGAGCCCGCGCCCGGGCCCAGAGAATAGCACAGGCCCGAGCAGGCACATCTCAGCAGCTTCCCAAACGCAAGCCTGCACAGCGTGACATAGCACCACACATAGCCCAGGCTGCCCTGCAGCCCTCCCAGACCCACAAACAACCTACCACGACCCAACAGCAAACAGAGGCACGCCACCCTCATAGCCCCTGGAGGCTCGCAACCGCATTAAACATTAGAGTGTGCAGTCAAATTGCCAGTCACTGCGGGCTGCATGCATTAGAAGCCATGGTAGGACAGGCCATTGCCACTCCACGAGAGGTCACCAAGTACCTTCAAGAGACCTGGCCTGCAGGAGAGGATAAAGAAGGGCAGGAGGGTGATCACTATTCCACACAAGGCAACTACTCAGATCTTGCACTACAACGCATCCTGTATTGGTTCTGGTGCAGGAGGGCTTGCCAAGGAACTGAATTCTTGGAGATGCACGTGGTCTCTGGCCATGAACAGCTGCAAAAGGGCAATTATAGCGAAGCAATAATACAACTGCTACACCAGGCTGAGGCTTTTATGGTAAATTATACAACAAATCCATCCGCTGGGCAAGATAGTGGCAGACACTGGCATGTTGTGAGGAAGGGAAGGACTGACAAAGGCCCTACACCAGACTGGTATCTTGTTGACTCCCTAGACCAGGCTGTGCATCCAGCCCAGGTGAAAATAATGACAGAGGCCGACTGGAAGGATATCCATGGCACTTTATACATCATTAAACAAAGCACAGAAAAACAAATGCTAGACTCATGTGAATTCACAGATGAGGAACTACTGGCACATCAACAGAGACTTGCAGGAGAGGAAGCACGAGCAGCTCACACCCATGTCAGAGAGCAAAGCGACCCCCCGCATCTGCTTATTATAGAGCAGGATCAAGCCCAACGGTCGGGCCTCACCCAGACCACCCTTAGGAAACGGAATAAGAACCCACCAACTGAGCCTGGGCAGCGCAACAAGCCTAAAAAGACCAAGGCACCAACGACAGCCAAAACTAATGACAACTCATCCAGTATACCAGACATACAAAACTATTTCCACAAGCAAGCACAGCCCACAGCGCACACTCAGGAGATATTGCACCCACCCATACACTCACAACAGGTACAGGGGCTCTGCACAGGGACCCAATTGGAAACTCCCAATAAAGAGAGTGCTACCATCCCCACGCTGAAAGTAATGACTCTTAATGTGAGGGGGCTGTACTCGAATCTTGAAGATGTGCTTGATGTGCTGCAAGACCACCAACCTGATGTGCTCGTTCTGAAAGAAACCAAACTAACGAGAAAAGCATGCAGCCAGGCATGCAAACATCTCAGTGGCCATGGGTATGTACAACGACACAGCGCATGCCAGTACAATCCTAGAGCAGGAGTAACCCTACTAATCAACAAGAGCTTTGCAGACCTGGGAACTGTTGAAACAATTGACATCCCCGGGGACCTTGGTGGTTACATAAAAGCAGTGCAGCTTCGCATGGAGGTCTCTACACCGTTAACAGTCGTTGGGGTATACATGCCTACCAGCCATCCCTCAGACAAGATTGTCAGATCCCAAATCTACAGGAGAATGAAAGCACTGACAGAAAAAGCCAATGACAAAGAGGAAGGTCGCCACAACATAATATTTGCAGGAGATTTCAATGCAACACTGAACAATATGGATAGAGCAAGTGGCAATACCAACCCAATGGACAACGCTCACCAAACACAGATCAAGGAAACAAAACTCTATACGCTGGACCCTGTCCAGGCTGGTCACCCCAGGAAATACACATGGAGAAAGGGATCAGCTGAACAGCTGGCAAGCCGGATTGATGACATGTTCACAAACAATGAAGCCCTTCCAGCCTCTGCAGTCACACAGATATGGGATATGACCGGCAAAGGCACAGATCATGATCTCTTGGAGGTCTGTGTTCCCTACCACAAGCTCAACATGCTCCCACCCCCACCAATCACAACTGACAGTGCCGAGAAAGCAACCCTTGAAAAACTGAAACGACTGAAGAAACTCACAAAGGAGGAGAGGGATGGCCTCAAGATTATCGTGGAAGAAAGGCATGGTCTAGCATACCACCAGCTGAATGACCAAGTCCAACACTTACTGCTCAACGACGTGTACCCACACTGGGAGCGCCTGTCTAATGGAGACCCCGCAAGCATGGAACCCCTCCGGACCCTCTGTCTCGGAACTGCAGCTGATCCCGCCGCCCAAAGGGAGCTTATGGAAGCGCTGAACACTCAGATGGCTGACCTGCTGCTGCAGACTCGGGACACCATGCTATCAGAAGGTCCAACCACCATGACCAACCCAACAGGGCACCACTATCGGCCCAGACTTGTGGCCCTCCAACGTGATGGCCTGATTAAGTTACGAAAGAAGGTAGTCCAAGCATTGAGACAGGAACACGTGGAGGAAACAGAGCTGCCTGCAGACGTGTGTAAAGCACTTGAAGCACTGAACACAACAGCTGAGCGCAGTGGCACCTCTCCTCAACCCCTAAAAGCCTCTCTCAAACAAATAAAACCCAAAATCCGCAAGGAACTACGGGTCATTGACAGTGAGCACCAGACAAAGCGTAAGCAAAATGCCATTGCCAAAAGGCAGGCGCTGTATGACCAAAGGCAGAAGATAGGCAACCAAATGATCACTGGCCAATTCAAGGGGCGCAACAGCATGCAGCTTAGGGCAATAAAAACTGGAGAAGACACAGTAGTTACAGACCCAAAGGGAGTCCTGGAAGCCATCACAACATGTTATACGCCCAAGCTGATGCCAGCAGCAGGTGCCGGTAGCAAAACTGGACTGTACCACCCATCAGAGCAAGCAAGGTCATATCCCTGGCTACAACCCAACGCCCCAGATACCTTTGACCTGAACACAGCCATCACTAGCGGTGCTGCTCCACGACGATGGCTGCACAATGAAATAAGGGACCAGCAAGCTTTTCAGGCCTGCCTCAAATCCCTGGCTCGCGGCAAGGCCCCGGGACCCGACCAAATAACAAATGAGATGCTGAACATGCTGCCTCCCCAAGGACAAGACCTCCTACACGGTTACATCCAATTGATGTGGGCAACAGGCTACACCCCTAAAGCATGGAAAGAGAGCACCACAGTGCTCCTGTTCAAAAACAAAGGCACACCCCTCAAACTGCAATTCTACAGACGCATTGGCCTAGAGATGACAATATACAAACTATGGACCAGAATGATCACATGGGTCCTTGCTGACTATGCCGAAAGACACAACATTCTGAGCTACACCCAGGGTGGGTTCCGAAACAAACGAACCTGCATGGACCAGCTGGAGCTGTTCACCCTCTTGCTTGAGGATGCCAAACTGACCCGGAAAGACATCTATCTCCTTATGGTTGACTTTTCCGAGGCTTTTGACACAATTGACCATGACAAGCTGCTGCAAATCATGTATGACCTGGGCTTCCCGACAGATGCCACAGAGGTGGTCAAAGACCTGTACACGGGTGCAACAACAGCATTTACAACCCCATTCGGGAATACCGAACCAATGCCCATGGACAGAGGGACAATTCAAGGTGACAGCCTCTCACCGTTTCTGTTCATTTTATATCTGGAGCCCCTGCTACGCTGGCTAAGGGTAGGTGCCAGAGGATACATCCCAGGTGCATACAACAACCGAGATACGCTTTTCAAACTGAAACAGCAGATCCCAGATGTCACATATGCGGATGACCTGAACCTGATATGTTCATGCATTGGGGATTTAACCAGCCAAGCTGACAAGGTCACCCTGTATGCTGACTGGGGACACCTAAAAATAAACAACACAAAGACCCTCCTCACAGGTGCCAGATATAGGGCTGACGCCAAAGACCCTTTTAATCTGGAGAAGCTCCGGCGTAGCCTAACTGATGTGAAGGTCCAACGATCCCCTGCAACACTCCACGACCCACGAAAACCGTTCCGTTACCTGGGCCTGCAATTCACCATGCACCTTGACTGGTCAGCCCAATATCAACTGACCAGGGATACCATTCGAGACATGTGTCACATCATGAAGCACTCATACGCTACAACCTCCCATAAGATGCGCACCCTGAATACATGCATACGGACAAAAATTCGGTATGCATTCTGTGTGGCCCCTTACACCAAAGCTCAGCTCAAAGCGTTAGACAGCCCTCTCTGTAGGGCAGCCAAAGAAGCATATGGTCTTCCAAACAGTACTGCCACGGCAGTAGCACATGAAGACGTCAGTAAAGGCGGTCTAGGGTGCCCCTCCCTACTAGCAGAGTACAATACTGTACAAATACAGCGGTTGACAGAGGCTCTCAATGACCCCGGACCAGTGGGAGAGCTCAGCCGTACACGCCTGCAGAAAGATGGCAGCTGCCTGGACAAACTGACAGCAATGGCTCGCCCTGCCCTAACACACCACAGCCTGAGGCTGAGGCAGGTGATTGCATGCGCAAGCATAGATGTCGAGCTCAAAAAGCAGGGACTTGGCCCAACAGAACTACCCGATACCAGCCCACTCTTGCAAGACCTGCAGAAGATGCAGGCACTTGCAAGCCCCCAACCACCAGACCTCCTCCTAGCTGACCTTCACCAACTCAGACAAGTAGGTATGCACCGACTTCAGGACATTATGTCTTCCACAGGTAGAACTGTCCTTACAACACGACAGCTCATGTTGAAACTGGACAAGGATATCACCGTTAGGACGCTGACCGCTTTTAAACGTATTGCATACATGCTCACTCTCCCGCCAGGCATCACAAAAGAAACCTACTGCAGCAGGCCACCTGTGCAAGCAGGACATGGTGCAACAATCCATCCGGAGTATGCAAGGCTGCTGAAGTTCCACAACCTCATCGATGACATAGACATACGCAATGCACCTCTCCCAGCATTGTGGGCTGCACAGACACATGCCCCAAGCACAGAGCAAGCCCTGACAGAAATTCAGGCTTACCTGTCCTCACTCAGCGCACCACCAAGAGGCCACACTAAAAGCAGCAGTGTGCGCCAGACTGCAACAGACATCACAGCCCCACTGGTGTACCGAATAGAAACAGGCTATCACGTTTACCAGCGAATCAAGAATGAGAAAAGACAGCCCTTCAAAGATATGCGAGAGCAATTATATAACAACTTTGCAGAAGGGCAGGACCAAGTAGAAGGTATAGAAGGTCTGGCAGTGGCGGCACGCCACACCGGACGAGGGCAAAAGAGAAAGAAAGTAGCAACACAGAACCAGGTCATTGTGCGATGGGCCCCAACAGTTATGCAAGGATGGGTGGTGGAACTGGCTAAGCAAAAGGGCTATCACATTGATGATGCTCCAGAGCACGCTCTACAGCCAATGACCCATCATGAAGTCTGCAACACACCAAACCTCCCGACTGAATGCTGCTGTCCTAACGCCCACCTGCCAGCACGACGAATCCCTGCACGTACAACCCTAGCACATTGCAGCATATGTAGCAGACGATATCATATTGATTGTCTCCCGCTAACCCATCGCCCTGCAGGGGACATATTGGAAGAGGATGTCACGACAGGCTGGACCTGCATTGAATGTAACAGGGATCAGTATGCCACTAAAGGCCTCCCTCTTGATATAAGGCACTACAACGTCCATTGGAAGCCCAGTCGAGAAAGTGAGAGTGACCTCATCGCACATAATCCAGTTGTTACTGAGATGATTGCTGCTTACCGGTTCCAACAGGCAGCAGCAGCAAATGACCGGTCCCCGGCAACTCCTGCACTTGGCGAGCTGGCTCAAGCTCAGCAAGGGTTATCGGCACTGCAGCAACAAGGCGACTACTACCCCGATCACCCTCAAAGATACAACATCAACATTGGACAGCAGTACAGCAACCTTTTCGACATGGACACATCACCAATGAACCCCCATGCTGATATCCACCCCACAGGAAGACACGAAGTCTTTATTAGAGAGGTAGAGATGTGCATAGATGGACAAATGTGGATAAAAACGCTCGCCTGCATATACACACCAGATGGCAAATGTCGCTACACCCTCACACCTGAAAGGACAGCAATACTGTACCAACAGTACTGCCACAGCACTCGCCACAAACCAAATGTTATGCGGAAGTTGAAGGCAGGTACCTTTCCCCAAGAACTGTATGCCCTCATGTGCAGGTACAGAGATGGAGCACAGATCAAAGATCACAAAGCCATTAGGAAGGTCCAAATAAAGAACCACTGGGCCACTCCCCCTGAGGTGTATGAGGCTCTCAGGCAGCTCACAGACATAACAAAAGAGAGATTCGCAAGCCCACTCAATTACAACCCAACATTTACGATGTACTGGAGCGCCCACAAAAGGGACCAAATCTTTGGGGCGAAATGGGATAGCTACAGATATAGGTGGACCGGCGGAAGCGTGCACAACCCAGAGTATGAGGATGAAGACCTGAACAAGAACATGGCTACTGCCATAGCAGCGGCCCGTAACACAACAGCCCCTGTCTTTGGCATACATATCCTGCCTGCCTGGTCCGATGCAAACAGAACTGCCTACCTTGCATGGCTACAGCACTTCCCAGAAAACTGCATGCATCTCCTACAAATACCCCGAAAACACTTCAGGTTCCAGAAACCCACAACTTGGGAACGGGGCGACATGTATGCAGGAAACCCTAGATGGGACGTAAATATCATTGTCACAGGCAACGCAAAGGGTTTTGAGGCCCACCTCCCTTACTGGGAGAGCGGCTACATGACCAGGTTTCTGCAAAAGCTGCAGGATGCCATTAATCAGTCCCTGCCGGACGACAAAGAGATACAAGACATCAGCATGTACTACAACCCCCCAAGCAGCAATGCCCCGCCCAGCACATCTCATCAGCCAACATTGCTGACGCCAAAACAGCTCAGCAAAATGGGTTACCCCAAACAAACAAACGGCTCTGAGTCCCTCCGGGACGATTCAGCCACCAGTCAAGACCCTCCAGCCATGGTTGACGCCAGCACTACACTGGATGACCTGGAAACGCAATTAGCCACTGCCCTACCAACAGCCCCACCCCTCCGGTACAATTGGAAAAACTATGCCTACACAGATGGTAGCTACAAGCAAACAAGCCACAAAACATCACCAATGGATGCAGAGTGTGATACCCCAGGCATAGGGGCAGGAGTGTACTTCCCCCCACAAGCAGCCAATGAGGACGATGAACGTGGGGTTCCAATTGTCCCTGCAGGCGACAGCCATCCCCAGAACACCATAAACAGAGCAGAACTGGTTGGTATCCTTGCTGCGCTGAGGCATGGAGCCCACATGATAGCCACCGACAGCCTCAGCTCAATGTACCAAATCAAAAAGATGCTGAGACGCCCACAAGATCTCCTAAATCACCAGCACTGTGAGCTAATTAAAGAGATAGTAACCGAGATCGTCAACAGGGGACTGAGGACAACCCTTCACAAGGTCAAGGGCCATGCTTCAATTATCGGTAATGAAAGAGCGGACGCAATCGCTAAGGCGGCTGCGACAGGGGACACCTCCGACTATGAGGAATGTGAGAAGTACGAGAGTCCTAGTAACAACAGGTTGACCCAATATTGGCCGCACAAGACCCAATGGAACAATCGTTGGTCACGGACCAATAATGGGCAGCGCACGTTGATTGACCGTTTCAAGCGGGTGAACCCTTTGACAGACCTTCACGACTCGGTACGTCATTACTGCCACCAAAAGAGTCGCTTTGGGATGGCAAACAGAGCTACCTGTTATTTCGAGGCTTTTAAAAGGATTGAGGAAAGACTGGACCTGCCTGCTAGCAACGAGTACATGACCTCGGGAAAAATCAAGTATGCAGAACGTAAAACCGCTTTGCGCTACCGGTACGGGACCATGTGGACAAGGAAAATGGCCTATAGGTGTGGACATGCACCTAGTAGCAAATGTCTCCTGTGCGGTGACGAGGATGGCGGACACCACACAGCCTCAGGATGCCCAGCTTTGAAAAGAATGTACATCAACAGGCATAACAAGGTCGGCCGACTAATCATGACAAGAGTGTTAAGGGGACGCAAAGGAGCATTTGTCATTCAAATGGACCTTGGATCAACTGAAAACTGTGCAGAAGACGGCATCATGGCCCACCAGTCTAGAAACATCCCGTGGGAGCTCCTTCCAAGGGGCCTAAAGGAGGCAGTGCAACAAGCACAAGGCACCACCGACAAGCGCCCTGATGGTATGCTATACAAACCCAAGAATGGAAACAACCCAGCAGAGTACTGGATAATAGAGGTCAAGATCTGCAGGGATTCAGACCCAACAGGCCAGCAAAGCAAAGCTGATTATCAACACCAAGTACTCATTGACAAAATCAAAGACATAGACCCCACTGCCAAAGTATGGTACTATCCCTTGCTTGTCGGAGTTGCAGGCACCATATACAACAGTACCACCATGAATCTTCAAGCCCTCGGTATCAAAGGGCAAGCTCTAAAGCAATGCATTTCAGAAGTACATACTGCAGCAGTTAAGTCCTTACACAGCATATACACAACAAAAAGAAAACTGGAAAAGCCCAAAGAGCCTCAATGGCACAGGAGGAACTACAAGAAAGTAAGCTAACAAAGGCGGGTGGGCGGAAGCCCACCCACGGATGTAACTATCCTATGGTAGGCTGGCCCAGTGTAATCCTTACACCAATGGGCCCCTCCCTTAATCTTACGCGGGAGGGCACCTCACGCCCCTCCTTGCGTAGCTCTCTCTCTCTCTCTCAGGCATTGTTCTCTAGTGGAGAGTTTGTGCGCAAGTGGTCCATGGCTACTCTGAGTCCCATATTCAAAAAAGGCGATGCAGCCAACCTGGACAATTATAGAGCCATTGCTGTTGGATCGGTTCTAGGCAAGTTGTATGCTGTCATCTTGGACACGCGGTTGTCTGTTTGTGCAGAAAAGAATGGTTGGAGAGCAGAGGGACAAGCAGGTTTTAGGGCCGGGAAGAGTACTGTTGACCATGTGTTTGTGCTTCGGCATCTCATTGAATCTACGCAGAAGAGCAGAAAGGTTCTCTATTGCTGCTTTGTGGATTTCCGGAAGGCATTCGATAGAGTACGCAGAGACTACTTGATACAAAGGTTGGCTGAACTAGGGGTTTATGGTCGTATGTTGCAAGCCATCATACAAATGTACTGGTCTGTTCCGCTGGTACCCAAGCTGCATGGCACAATGGGCGATGCTATTCCCAGCACATGTGGAGTGAAGCAGGGCGACCCCCTGTCTCCACTCCTTTTTGGTCTTTTCATAGACGAGTTTGAGTCATGGTTACGCCAGAGGCTACCCAATGTGGGAGTGCAAATGGGCCGAAAGTTAGTTCAAATGTTGTTGTATGCTGATGACATGGTCTTGTTGACACACAATCCTATGGAGTTGCAACAGATGCTAGATGTTTTACACCAGTTTTGCTTAGCTAAAGGCATGGAGGTAAATGTCCGCAAAACAGAAATTGTGGTGTTTCGCAAGGCCAATACCCCAGAGGTGCCTGACCAATGGCTATACAACGGGGAGACTGTCCAACGCTCCGTTGAGTTCCGTTACCTGGGCATTATTCTGCATGAGACAAAAGGTATGTCATGCGCTATTGAATCTCTGGCCACGGCGGCTCGTAAAGCAATGTGGGCTCTGTTCCCAAGATTTAAGCTAGCAGGGATCACTGATATTTCTATCAAGTTACGGATGTTCTCTTGCCTGGTTGTGCCAATTATGGAGTATTGTAGTGAGGTATGGGGACCGGATCTGCTGTTCTCTTGTGATACGCTGGACAAGCTATGGGACAATGAGCTTCAAAAGATTCAAAACATATTTTTAAGGCAGCTGGGGAAGTTGAGGAAGTCTGTGCCAACAACTGTGGTGCATAAGGAGATGTGCATGAATCCAGTGGCAAAGGGTTGGTTACGAGCCTCTATTGATCTATGGCGTAGGCTTTGCAAAGTGCCCTCTGATAGCCTATTGGGCATGGCTGTGCGTGAATCTTTGGCATCTTACGCAGGCGAGGGGGTTGGTTCTGCTCCTAAGAGCTGGGCTGGACGGTTTATGCATACAGTACGCTCTCTTTCTCAGGTTAGAGACGCAGATGGGACCATTGCAGAGTTTCTGGCAACAAATGGCCTAGCTGAGCCGGACAATGATAAACTTGCAGCTATTCCATGGCTTAAAGTGTGGGGTGCTTGGGATACCATGTTGCAAGAGCCATGGGACAAGGTGGCCGCATATGTAAACCCCAGGCATTCTGTCAGCTCAAATTTGATCAAGCTTTCCACATATCATTCGTGGTTTATGACGGGAGACATCCCTCAGGAGGAGCTAGAGGCTGGCTATCCTCAGGGTATGCCAAGGTATATCAGGCACACATCAGGTATCCCGTTTACTTATGTGAAACAGTTAATGCGGTTTCGTACTGGTGCACACCATCTTGCTATTGAAACTGGGAGGTGGGCTCGTCCCAAACTGCCAAGGCAGCATCGTGTATGTTCAAAATGTTCTTGCACAGTGGTTGAGGACGAGGTACACTTTCTTTTTGAATGCCCAGCATATGATAGAATTCGTGAAAAGTATAATACCGTTTTGTTTGCACAGTTTGGAGGTTGCCAGGAAGCTTCTAGTACAATGAAGCATAATTCAGACAATGTGAGATTGTTCATGGACCAAGAGCCAAGTTTCCAAGTTGCAAAGTTTGTTTATGAATGCATGGAATTTCGGAGGTCGGAGGAATGTGAGGACTATAATCCTTACTTTGATTTGTCATTATTCGGGGATGAATGGCAAGGTCGTATTTTCGATACCTTTTCTTCTGGACCAAGAGGTGATATTGCTGAGACATTCACTTCTGATGGACCAGGTTCCAGTATTTCTGCCCATGGAGCCTAGGTTGGCTCCGTACGGGCGCCCCCTTTGAGGGGCCATGATGTAATCGTAATCGTAATCGTACTCCTGCTGTTGGTTGTTTTGACATCTCTGGCGAGGTTGGTGTGAAAACAGCAAACAGCAGGAGAACTCTGTCTCAGTAATCGTGTTTGCTACGTATCAGTAGTAGGGGCTGAAACGGCAGGTTACTAGGCCGCAGGTCAAAAGCAGGTCACGTAGCTGATGGTAGAAGGCTTTGGTAGCTTGGCAAGACAGCATATCATAGTCCAAGGCACCGGTTGGTGGCTACAGACCCAGCCCCAACCAAAGTTCAAATGGGAAGAACAGAACGTAGTTACCTCGTGTATAGGTTGGATTCCTGGAGGGCTTAAGGTTAGTCACTTGTCAGGCTTAACGTGCAAAGCTCTCTCCTAGCTAAACCGGATGGCTGTCTAATGGTAGGCTTAGGCCTTTGCTGATGTACTGCCGAAGTACCGGAATGGTCAGGCGAGAGGCTTTATTAAGATAGGAAACTTACAGGTAGTGTTTGGATACATACAAGATACTATGGAAGGAACACATGAGATAGGTACACAGCCAAAGGTGTAACACCTGAGGACGGATAGAACAGCTTGCTTGTCTATTGACTCAACTCCCTCCTTTATATATGTCTGGTAACACAGCCCATCTCCTCTAGAACCATCTAGAGTAGACCTTCTCAATAGTTCAATCCATTACCAAAGTATACATAATCCAGTACATTACTCTGGAACCCTCTACAAGCTTCCTTCCAGAATCTTCCAGAATAGTCCACTGCTTTCCACACACTTCCAGACACATTAGACACGTCCAGTCACATTCTTAAACCCTTAAACACTAAAAACCCTTATTCAAATGTTAAACCATAATGCTGAACCCCAGTCCATCTGTCATCATTACATCCTGCCCCCCCTCTTTCTGGGAGCATCGCCCCCGATGCTCTCAACTAAGCTAAGCCAGCTTAGCTGCGGCGTCGATGGGCCTTCCGCGAGCTCTTGTTCTGGGCAGGCAATACACCATGATGTTGTTACATTGCTACATCTACGCTCGCTTCACCATGAGCGGCGTACAATTAAGGAAGTAGGCTTACTATGCATTGTGTTCTGGCGACACACCCATATGGTTGTGTCGCCAGATCTACTGCGGATTGAGGTGACGTTCCTTATGTAAACATCCAGCCCATATACCTAGCAGAGCCTGGCCGCGCTTGCTGGCGGGACTAGCTGGTTGGTGACAGTAGGGATTTTATGGGTTAGTAAGTTTGCCTTGTCACCAGCTTGGTCACCTTCTCATTAGGTACAGACATGAAGTCCGGACTCAATACCATGGAGGGTTCATGGGGAGCTCTGATTTCATGTCGGAAAATAATGAGACGGTGTCCCAGTAAGCTGGTGAATAGTGGTGACCCTCCTTGCTGACACGACACTCAGGACCAGCATCTTGGGGATAAACGGGTTAGGGGTCTGGATTTAGCGGTGTAACTGTTGGATGCCTCCCTTGTCATCTTTCTGAGGATTGCCACTGCTGCTGAGAGAATGAAAAGGCGTGTAGCAAACCAGCTATTTGACTGTGACCTATTTGGAGAGAAAGAGGTCTAATGGGCAACTTTTTGGGGTGTAGGTTCGGCTCCAAGGCCACAGGACCCATCCACTCAGAACTAGTACAGCCGGATGTTGCGAGAAGAAGGCCTGGCCGCAAGCGCTAGTGTTGGGGCCTTTGGACTCCAAGGTTAGGATTCGCAGTAGGTTAGGGACCACGATGTGCTTTCTCTTGGCCATAGCTGCTGCTGGTGCTGCTGAAGCTTAATTGATGGAGTGGGGACCTCAGCAAACCAACCGAGGGTTACTGTCAGGCGCATTGATTAGTGTTCTAGGTTGGCAAAGCCTGACACCGGCCTCAAGGTGAGCCACAATTAAAAGGGCCTGTGCGGGCCGCGCTGCCTGGCACTGTACGGGCTTAGGGTCTTAGGGGCTTAGGGTCTTTAGGGACAGGTTTGTAGTGCCTACGTTACTGCTGCTGGCAGCAGCAGGCTGTTTACGGGCCTAGGGTCTTTGTTTGGAGGGGCAGTGGATAGGGTCCTGTATTGCCTGCTGATGGTAAAGGAAGCTCAAAAAGAGAGCAGATCACTAAGACTGCTGGCCAAGGCACGAGTGGGTGTCTCTCAACCCCGGCCTCAACCCAAAATACAAATGGGATGACCCGAACATAGCTACCTGGGGTTCAGGTTGGATTTAAGGAGGGGTTAAGGTTCACCTGCAAGCCCTAAGAGCTAAAGCCTTAAGTCCTATTGGCGGCAATGCTGGCCCAACCTTGAGTTCTATAAGTCAGCCCGTCACATGCAGATGTCCTTGCAATCCTGTGTGAACCCTGACTTCTAAAATATCTTTCAGACATCCCCTAAGATAAGAGCATGTCTGGGTTAGACCCCGGCAAGCCAGCTGTGTCTCATGCATCAGCGCTGAATGATTCATTGCCATCCGGGCCCTTGGTGGGAAAGGTTGAAGAGTGAGTTGGTGTGTGATGGCGAGTGTGTTCTTGTTGCTCTTATATTGTAAAAAGCAAGAAGAATGCACCCGCCATTACAACCTAAGTAACCCTGAACATGTCCATTACTTAGTGATGTAGCTGCTGTACTGCCGACTGAGAGATTTAGCACAAGTAAGCTTTTGGATCAAGCACCACTGCCCAGAGTAACACCCATGTGAGGTGTGAGCTGGTGCAGGAAGGGGCCAGAAGTGACCCGGGTTGACGGCTGGGACTGTGGAAGAGGCTCTGCCTCTTTTTCTGTACTTAACTAGCCTGACGTAGCTCTTGGACCGCTGTACTCAACTAGCCTGGCGTAGCTCTTCTTCTTTTACCGGTTAAATGCAGCTCATCGGCAAAACTGTAGATGAGGCGTTCATGCTGTGACAAGTTGGTGCCTGTATTGGTTAGTTTATAATGGACTCTTGTTGCTTATTGAGATTATGAAGCAATTCTTTAAAGATATCCCATATATTTTATACCCTACTGCTGAGGACTGATGCAGACAGGCAAGCAGACATCCTTGAACTTCGGTACCCTAACCATGGGAGGGCGGGGGTAGGGCACGAAGCAGTGGATGGGGGTTAGAGGACACAATCTTGAGCTGGTTGGTCAGATGCAGGGGAGCCTCCACTGCACTCCCGCCAAACAGATCGAGCAAGAGCGAGAGCAGGGGGGCACTCCCACCATCATGCTTGGCCTGGACATGCATGTTTTGGGTCCGCTGATGCGACAGGCTTGCTGAAGCATTCAGCCCATAGTTGGCCGAGCCTGGGCCTCCTTGCTGAGGGAACGAGCGGGTGGAGTTTTAGGGGTTAGAACTTTGAAATGAAGGTATAGCTGTTGGATGCTTGCCTTGGTGCCTCTGCGCGCATCAGCACTGCTGCTGACAGAGGTACAAGGCTTAGCCACTCAGCAGCTTACTGTTACCTCCTTGTAGATTTAGAGGGCATACTGGGCAACTCCTAGGGTATAGGAATCCTTCACAGTTCAGGACCCTGTACAGTCAGAACTATTACAGCTGTACAGCGCAGGTAAAGCGCAGGCAGGCCTGGCTGGAAGCACTTGCTGGGTTCCCGGATGTCTTAGTTCTAGGGTATGAGTGTGGCGGTTTAGGGCTGCATGTGCCTCATCTTAGCCATGGATGCTGCTGAGTGCTGCTTAGGGGAGAGCGGACCTCTTCAGCAAACGAGCAGAGCCTTTAAGAGGCTTGCATTCGTACGGTTCTCATCGGCTGGTGTTTCTAGGTTTTACGCACATGTTCAGTACGCAGGCTGCCCACTAGTACAGAACTGTATTTGCCAGGAGAGCAGGCCTGTGCGGGTGCTTGCCGGCGCCGAGGGAGCAAAGGGGTCTGAGATGCAGTCGGCAGATTTTCCGTAGTAGTGCCTAACGCTGCTGGCAGAAGCGGGATGTTAAGGCTTGGTTTTTTTGTAGTGAGGGGCTTGTAGTGAGGCACAGTAGGTAGGGTTCTGCAGTGCCTACTGATGGTAAAAGAAACCTGGCAGAACAGCAGATCGTTGAGACTGCTGGCCAAGGCACTGGTAGGTGCCCCCCAAACCAGCCCCAACCGAAAACACGAAGGGGATGAACTGAACATAATTACCTGGGGTCTATGTTGGATTCAAGGAGGGTTTAAGGTCCACTTGCGATCCTTCTGAGCTGAAGCTTAGAAGGCTGGTCCTGCTGATGGTACTGGCTCAAGATTGAGTTCTAGTCAATCAGTTCAAGCAGGTCTCATATTAATCTTGCTCGAACACTGACTTCTGAAGCATCAATCCAACCAGTACTAAACATCAAACCAACCAGTACGAAGCACAGGTCTGAATTGGGGCCCCAGCCAGCGGTGTGTCATGCATCGGCTGAACAGGTCTCATCACCATCTCAGCACAGTGGCTTGATAGGGTAGTTGGCTCCTTTTACCATCAAAAGAGGGCCAACTACCCTATCCATCTAGGTGTTGACTCTTTGTGGACAAGACGGGCATGTTGGCAATGCTCTTCCGTCGGAGTGGTCCACTTGTATAAGCATACTAGAGCCTGCAATAAATCTTCTTCAGGGCATGTTGGTTAGCCCTCCTAAGATGAGGGACTTTGTTGAGGGGATGTTGCTTTGAGGACACTTGGGAAGGAGGATGGGCCCAAAGCAGCACATAGTGCAAGAAAGTTGAGCTCGATACAACAGTGCGCTTTGCAGTGTTTGGTTATATGTTACGGTGCCTGTACAGCAGGTTAATCTGTGGAGAGACTGCATAATACGGTAGTGCAGGCACTGTGTGGTCGAGTCGTCTGGCATTTCAATGTTATGTGCCAGCCTTGAGCCACGCTGCCTGTGCTGGACATATGCAATGCCTCTTGGGTCCCATGATACCTCGGTAGTGTCTCTAACTGGGGGCCTTCTAGGGTGCCGCTGAGGCTGCTTGAAGCATGGGCAATAGCTGAGCAGGCTTTCCCTTTGGCTACTGCTAGCGCTCCTGTCGCCGTTGCCGCGGTTGCTGCTGCTGCTCCCGCTAATGTGGCCCGCTTGCCCAGGTGAGGACCTTAGGGCCTCAGATGCGGTTGCAGTCAGCAGAAGCCCCGGCGTTCTGCTGCTGTTCATTTATGTACTTATGTTGCAAGTAACTCTGATATGGATAAGCTGCAGTTGCAGAGACCCATGCAAAGTCCGAGGTCTCAGCTTTGCTGGCTTCGCAGTGCTGTATCCGCCTGTGGTTTGCACAGATAACACAGGATTCTCAGTATGGGAGGAAGGAGGGGTGAAATTGCTATCCTTGATTGACGTGGTATCACCTCTGCGACAGTTTTAGCTATAAGCCAAGTTGCTTCTGGTGTCATGCTGACTATCAGCTGTCATTGAGTTAGTTGCATCTAGTCTCAGCATATTGTCTCAGCATAATAATGTCAGCTAAACGATGACTGAGGGCTGTTTGTGGAATGGGGGGGGGGGGGTGGAGCTGTGATGTGGAGCGAACTGTCAAGCACCTTGAAACACAAAATTTTACACAAACCACGCTGGCCTTAGCCGCTCCACTCTTTTTGTATGACAGTGGTTTAGGCGTAGGTAATGGAACGTAGCCCATACATGCTCCCTCAAAGAGGGCTAGCTCGGACATAGGAGGACCCCGTACTTCATAATATGCATTGCAGTAGATGTAGGTCGAGTATGAACTATACTCCTGGTGACCAAGATGTTGTTCCTCCAGACCTGACCCCCTTCAAAGCAAATCAGGACATCAATCCTAAGCAATGTGCGCAGGTGGGTCCTTCTAAGTGTCAGCTACTTCTGTATGCGGATGATGTGGTGTTGTTTGCAGAGACAGCTGTGGAACTGCAGTCTCAACTAGATGCCCTGAAAGAGTTTTGTGACCTAAAGCACATGACAGTCAATGTCCAGAAAACACAGATATTGTCTTGCAGGTCCCGGGACGCAGTAGGTTGCTCATGGCAGTATGCAGGGGAGGCCATTGAGGTTGTCAGTACCTTCAAGTGTTTGGGTATCACTGTGGAATCTGATCGTGGTTTTAAAGGTGCTGTGGATGTTATGAGGTGTGCTGCAACCAAAGCTATGTGGAGTGTGGTACGCCAGACTCAGGAACGGGACATCCAGCAGATTGCTTTACGGGTACTGTTGTTCAAATCGATGGTTATTCCAGTTATGTCATATGGGTGTGAAATATGGTCTTTGCCCTTTCTCACGTCAAACTTGCCATTGGGTAATCCACTCCAGAAGGTCCAGAACATGTTCTTGAGACAAGTTAGTGGGACTTGGTTGAGGAAGTCGGTATCTCAACGACTGTTGCATGAGGAGCTGGGGTGCATGCCTGTATCATTTACGTGGGTTAAAATGGCTTGTGGCTTTTGGAATAGGTTAGTAGCTCAGACATCTGCGCCTATGCTACGTGCAGCGTTTACAGAGAACCTCGAGTTGTCGATTGTTGCTGGATATGGACGGCTGTGGTCTGCTGAGATGATGAAGTGTCTTAAAGATGTTGTTCCGGATTATGCTGAGAAGGTAACTTCTCTTGTGCTGAACAGGTCAGTAACAGAAATTGAGCGTGTAGACACAGAAGTTGTCCTAGGCACTTGGGGTAGTAAGTGGACTGCTTGTTGGTGTGACCTTCCAGAGGATCCTAGGGTTGCATCCTCGGATCAGGTATCGTATGCGACCTATTATACGTGGATGGCTGAGTGTGTTTCACAGCCTGCTAGGTATGTTGATCATGACCGTTGTATAAATCCAGAGTATCTTGCTGATCTCATGAGGTTTAGAGTGGGAGCTCACTGGCTGAGTGTTGTGACTGGACGTTGGGCTGATGGTGAGGGCACAGAGGTATTGTAGGAAATGCATGGCATATACCATATATATATATATATATATATATATATATATATATATATATATATATATATATATATATGAGGATTAAAAGCATTTCATGCTGGAATGCCCTGCCTACCAGGAAATAAGATCGGAGTTTGGTGAGTTGTTTGATTACTGTGAAGGTGATTTAAGGAAGCTTATGTGTCATCCAAAGCAGCATATGTTGGCGAAGTTGGTACATAAAATGCGTGTTTTCAGAGATGAAGATACTGAGTGGGTGTTTGATCTGCAGCTTGACAGATTTGAATCGAGTGAAGATGAAAGTTGTGGTAATGTTTCTAGTGATGAGTATGAGAACGAATTAGTTGAAGTTGATGATATTAGTCAGTTTGGTTTTTTGGAAGCCCCTTGAGCCTCGTGTTGGCTCCGGGTTTTTCTTTTTTCAAATGTAACATTCAAACCGTGATCTGCAGCTTGACAGATTTGAATCGAGTGAAGATGAAAGTTGTGGTAATGTTGCTAGTGATGAGTATGAGAACGAATTAGTTGAAGTTGATGATATTAGTCAGTTTGGTTTTTTGGAAGCCCCT
Organism: Pseudopediastrum boryanum; assembly: GCA_963556185.1. NCBI lineage: Eukaryota > Viridiplantae > Chlorophyta > Chlorophyceae > Sphaeropleales > Hydrodictyaceae > Pseudopediastrum > Pseudopediastrum boryanum. Next base: position 1,465,294 of record OY744504.1, read on the forward strand.
TGAGCCTCGTGTTGGCTCCGGGTTTTTCTTTTTTCAAATGTAACATTCAAACCGTGAGTACTGCTCCTGGAACATCGATGGATACTGGGACACCGGACGCCGCCAAACCAAAACTGGACGCCGCCAAACTCTGGTGCACAATTATCTCTGGCATACATCTAGCAGGACAGGAACTCAGGTGCTGTCACTAGCACTGTGCTCAGCAAGCTGGGGTCAAGTAGACTTCTGGTTAGCTTCTTGTTTCAATAGCACCCACTGAGTGTGTAAACCTGAGTCCAAAAAATGTATGTTTCGACAGTAATAAATGACAGCTTTGACGAGCCCGTGCTTCACGGGTGTTGCGAATTTAGGTCAACTGACTTCAGATTCGGATTCCCCATGGTCTAAATGGGTACCATAGAAGCTTTCAGCACCTGCATTGGACAACTAGGCACAAAGATAGGCCTTGCAGAAAAATGTCACAAAAGCCAGCACGTGATCCTGCTACAAACCTGCCATCAAACCCTAAATAGACCCTGGACCTCTTCATCACGCTGTAGCTGCTTACTGCTGCTGAGAGAAGTAAGCACCAGTAAGCTTTTGTGCCAAGCACCTATTGCACAGAGACTGTAACACCCTTTGGGGGACTGAGCTGGTGCATGGAAGGGGCTTGAAGTAAGGTTGGATGCAGCGCATAGGCTGAACTGTAGATGGGGTGTGCATGCTGCGAGATTTGCCGTCTTTATTGATTGACCTTTTACCAAGTCCTTCTTGTCATTAAGAATATCAAGGACATTGTCAAAAGTTACCCGCCACCATCATTACTCTCTTTACCCTGGTGGTAAGAGTAATGATGGTGGAGGGTGACTTTGTGGCTGTCACGGCCAGAGGTGAAAGGTAGAGGATTTGAAAAAGAAGAACTTGCCGGAGATGCTTCATGGTGCTGTGCATAGTATAAGAGGGCCCGGAGAGCTGCTGCTGCTATGTTGAAAATTACCAGGGTCTGAAAGAGAACTTGCGGGGATGCTTACTGGTTGATGGTGTGCTTTGATATATATAGACATTGCCCTGCTGATCCTGTTCTGACACTTGGCCCCGCTCAGCTGCCGGTCATATTGGAGGATGTGTATCATTGCCGTTGACCATGCCCTGCCAGTTCCCTGTGCTCGGTTGCACACACTTGCAGGCCCTGCAGCATATCTGTCCCTGATTCCTACTGCGGAAGATGCCATGCAGTTCAAGCAGTCCAGCTTGGACTTTTGGTACCTGAAGTCAATGGATGACATCTCAGGCTCAAATCACGCTTTTTGAGGTCAAGTACACAAGGGACACTGATCCCAGCAGGACACACCAAGATCCATCTCAACAGCATGAGAGTTTATATCAGATACTGCGACAAAGGCACCCCTCAGCCATTATAGAAAGGAAGCCCATCATCCTGGGAGTTGCAGGAGCAGTGTGTGCAGAAGCTACGGTGAGGCAGTTGGAGTCCCTTGGAGTGAAAGGGAACCTGTTACGAAGCTGCACGCACAAATTGCAAAGGCATGCCATTTAAAGTCTCCCTGAAATTTGGAAAGCACGACAGAAAATTATCGTGTGCTTTGATGCATCACGAGCTGGTCAGTGTACGGGGGTACAACATTATTTTGTGCTGGTACCGCCCGGCGTCCACTCGTTCACTCAGTCGTGTGTTGCTTGGTCTTGAGGGCCCTTTTGGCATAGCCAGAGTTTTCATGGTGTTTGTTTGAGTGACGTATTAATTAACCGATTGGTTGATTGTGATGGAATGCAAAGGTATCTGTGATGCAGTCTCCGTGATCAAGTCCACATTTGACCAACGTGGGCCTGATCCTTGAAACCACATCAGCCGGGTCTCTGTGTTCCTTGGATGGATCACCACATTTTGTACTGCTCATCAGTCTGTGTCTCGGCTGCTCCTCTTTGTCCAGGTTGCTTCATTACTATTACTACATTAAATGATATGCCATAGCAAAATGTGCCATAAATAGGCCCCGCACCTCAAGCTGTCACAAAGAGCAGCGAGGTGGAACAGAGTATGAGTTGTATATCTTTGGCATGGAAGACAATATACCGGTATGCCTAGGCATGATGTCCAGCAGCTAGGTCAAAAGCACCCACAACCTCCACTGCCCCAATGGGGGGTCAAATCCTCCCTCCTACTTAGAAGGACCGCAACTAGAGCTTGTAAGCCCAGCTTGCAAGCCCAGCTCATGCCAAATCTAGCCTTGCCGGTCCCATTTCTTTGTGAATCGGTAGTGGTTGACTGCAAAGGCGTAGGTTGTGAAGGGGCCCCATTATTGCTTGTTCAAAGAGGGCTGGCCCGGTCATTTGAAAGCCCGTCGTCCTTCCGTCATTGTTTGCATTGAAGATGAGGTAGGTTGGAGAACAGCGTTGGTAACCAGAATTGGTTCCTTTCCCATCCTACCCCTTTTCATAGCAGATGGGGCAATTAGTTTCTGGGGCCGTGCTGGAGCGCTGCAAGGGACCTATGGTTGGGCTTAGCTTGTCTGTAACATTCAACTATGCTTTTCGGCTCTTCCCATAGCAAGCGATAGATAGTCGAAGGTTTAGGCACGCGTGGACACACTCCTCAAGCTTGGACCACACAATTTGGTATAAGTGCTTTTTTTTGATTGTATGTGTTCTGCTGCAAGGAGATTTGGTGGTGATGGTCAGCCAGGGCTGAGGGGGAGAAAGTGTGCTTTGGTGCAGAGTCCTCCATGGGGGGAAATTGCTGACTGTGGGATTTTGGAATGGGGAGGACTGCCCTGTAGAGGCGCACTGGCAGGAAGCAGGGCATATTCCTGTCCAGTACCACATTTGCCACTCGGGCTTTCTTTGATCTGGGGCCATTGTAGCTCATGGGCGTCAGTGTGGATTGGTTCAAGGCTTAGTGTTGAAGAGTTCAGGTTAACTAGGGTCTAATGGCTGGGGCTTGCCTCTTTCTCCCTTACGCTTGATTTACACAGTAAGATAGCTACCTGCACTGCTGCTGATTGAGCACAAATTAGCAATTTGCTGAGGCCTGCTATCACTAGGGCTATCAGCCACTTGAAGGTATACGGTTCCTCTCAAAAGCAGAACTTTGTCACAGCTTGAACCTGTACAACCCTACAGAGCAGATAGGCCTGGAGTCCGCTTGGCGGCACGTGTTGGGGCCTTTGGAGTCTAGGGTCTGGTGTTTGACTGTAGCGTCATGTTTAGCAAGAGTTCCATTGTTCGAACCCCGCACAGGCTGTTTAAACACCCCAGTGGCTGAAGGTGGTCTGCTGTCGCCTTGATGCTCCACTTATGGCATCAGGAGCCTACCATCAGCTCCAGGTGTGTTGCCACAGCCTCTGGGCTCTTTCCCTAATAGGCCATTACCGCCCTCCTTTCCGGCTTCGTGCTGAGTCAGACATAATGAGCCTTTTAATTGCTTCATCTTCAGCAGATATAATCCATAGCTACGCCGCTGATGCTGCTGAGGGGCGTGGGAACCTCCGTCAAGCAGAAGGACCTTGGAGTTGGTGTGCTTATGGGAAGGCATTAGTCAACTGAGCCAGGGGTCCCTGTTCAGTACTTTTTCAGGGGCCTTTGTGATTCCAAGTTACCCTATCTGGCGCGGCGATCAAGCTCATGTGTCGGCATCAGTGGCTTGATTAAGGCTTGGTGTTGAGAGGGTTCAGGATGCATCAGAGTAGGGTGTGATAGCTAGTGCTTGCCTCTACTTTCTTCACACTGTAGGTACTGATGCTGAAAGAAGCACAACACTTGGCTTCTTGTTGGTGTAAGGATAGGTACGTAGATCGCTTTGGGCCGAAGTCGGTCTGTCATAGCAACCAAAACCGGGAACATGAGGTTTCCCCGGCCTTTTGGAGTGTCAAGCAGGCATGCTCAAAAACGAAACATAGTTGCCTGGGGTTTAGGTTGGAGTTAAGACGAAATTAATGCTTGCTATCAAGCCGTAGAGCTGAAGCCTTATGGCCTGCGGGGTGATACTGGCTCAAGATTGAGGTTTAGAGTCAGGCCTTCAACCAGATCTCACCTCGATCTTGCATGAACCCTGAATCCTGAGACATCAGTTTAATAGCACTAAGCACATGGTTCAGTTAGCCCCCCAAGCAGGGGTGTCTCACGCATTGGCTGTACAGGATTCAGCGCCCGTCTCATCAGGGTGGCTTATAAGAGTAGTGCACCATTTTGGCATCCATGTGATGTTGGTTTCATGTCGAGAATGGGTACGTTTGATATGCTGTCCAGTTCGAGTGCTGAACTGGACTTGTAGGGGCGTAGCCTGCAGTGGATTTGGGGCAAGTATTCGTTATTTAGCCACAGTCAAGAACCTCCTGAGACGGTGGCACTTCGTTTTGATTAGGCCACCTTGGAGATGTATTCGGGGCAATCCAGGAGGAGGGTGGGCGTGAGCGACAAAAAGTGCAATGCAATTTAGCGGGTGAACGAGCTCAATCCAGCTGCGTTTTGCAGTGTGGGCTTATATATATCTATATATTTAGTACTAGTGTCTGTCTAGCAAGTCTGTGGGGATGCCGCTGCGGAGAAATCTCTGGGGGTATTGTGTGGTTAGGATTGGGTTTGTCAATGAATTGTGAAACGCCGCACGAGCTTGACATATTTGTTTGCAATGCCTTTTTTGGTCCCAAATAAGCCTTGGTGGTTGTTGTCGATCGGAGCCTTGTAGGGTGCCTCTGTGGCTGCTTGAAGCAAGGGCAATATCTGAGGTAGGAGCCTTTTCCTTCCGGGCTACCTGCTAGCGTCCTTATTGGCATTGCTCCGGCTGGGTGCTGCTGCTGCTGCTGTTCCTGCTATTGTGGCCCTCCCGCCCAGGTGAGGACCTCAGGCCCTCGGATACCGTTGCTGTCTGCAGAAGCCCGTTTTGTGGCAGTCCTATTGTGTATACAAGTTACCAATTGTTCCATATGTATAAACTGCAGTTGCAGAGATCCATGTGAATGTCGGAGGTCATAGCCTGCCTTTGCACTGCTAACCGCTGGTGGTCGGCACAGGTAACAAAGGATTCTCACTATGGGGCAGAGGACATCGGTCATCACACAGCCTCAGGATGCCCAGCATTGATAAGGATGTACATCAGCAGGGGCACAACAACGTTGGCCGACTGATCATGACAAGAGTATTAAGGGGACACAAAGGAGCATTTGTAATTGGACCTTGGATCAACAGACAATTCTGCAGAAGATGGGATCATTGTTAACCAATCCAAAAACATCCCACTGTGGGATCTCCTTCCACGGGGCCTAAAGGAGGGCAGTGAAACAAGCAGAAGGCACAACCGATCAACAGCCCGACGGCCTTCTTTACAAACCCAGAATTAGGAATAATGGAGGTCAAGATCTGCAGGGATCAGACCAAACAGGCCAGCAAAGCAAAGCTGACTACTATCAATACCAAGTACTCGTTGACAAAATCAAGGATGTGGACCCCACGGCCAAAATATGGTACCACCCTCTGCTTGTCGGAGCGGCAGGCTCCATATGTAGCAGTGTACTCTGCAAATCCGTTTTATCTTGGTACCTATCTAGGATAACTCTGGAGGAATGCTGTGATTCATGCAGGCGTTGCATGTGTGTAGCCCAGTCATGTGTCAGGGTGAGGATCTCAGGCCCTTGAAAACCCACTGTTGTTGGTCAGAATGAAAACCCATTGATTGGCTGAAGGGTGAGAGAGGGAGTGTTGTGGTAACCAGGGGAGTGGTTGGGAAACGAGTAAATGCAAGAGAGAACACTAATACAACAGGCCACTCCTTGGTTGTCTGGGAGGGGTGGTAGGAGCTCAAACATGTGACGGTTCTGTGGTTCGATGCCGTCGGTTGGGACTGTTGATTTCATCCAGGCAGTCCAAGCATGGTCAGGGTACCATTGGCTAGTCCAAGCATGGTCAGGGTGCCAGAACTAGTCCAAGCATGGTCAGGGTACTACCAGAAATTAGCCCAAGCATGTCACCTGTGGCAGTATGGGTGGCAGTATGGGTGGCACCCCCTACCCTGACCATGGGGCGGGGGTGTGGAATGAGGGGGAGGGCGCGAAGTAATGGATGGGGGCTGGGGACCTTTTGCATAGGCGTTTGGTGGTAAAGAGGAGGGAGGTGGTAAGGGATGTCTGAAGCCTGAGGGAGGCATGATGGCAAGGGCAGAGAGGAGGATGTGAGACCTTTCTAGGATCTACCAGGGTAGGGGGGGATGTCTCTTCCTAGTAGACCTACGCGGTTTAATGCCCAACGTCCACTCACCGACTCACAGGGTCCTTTGGCATGGTGCAGCAAAGCGACGTGCTCGGTTAAGAGTAGTTCAGCCCATTACCAGCAGATGGATTGTAGGGGTTGGACCTCTAGATTCAGATTCTAGCTGTTTTGTGCTTAATTTTGTGCTTGCCTAGTGAGAGCTCTGCTGGCGTTGGTAAAAGGCTTAAAAATTCAGCAGCTTTCTGTGACCTACTTTTTGTACAAGAAGTCGTACTGGCCAACTCCTTAGGGTATGGGGTTCATCCCAAGAGCAGATTCATCGGAAGTCGGAAGTAGTACAGCTGTACAGAGCAGGAGGTCCTGCTTGAAGCGCTTGTTGGGGCCCCTGAAGTTTAAGAGTCTAGGGCTCAGTGAGTGTGGCTATTTAGGGCCATAGAATGCTTCATCTTAGGCATGGCTGTTGCTGTCACTGCCAAGGGGAGTGAGGACCTCAGCCTACCAGTAGAACTTTCAGACTTTCTGTTGGAGTCACTGGTTGGTGCTTAGGGGCAAACACATAAGCATCTGTTGGAGTCACTGGTTGGTGCTTAGGGGCAAATACATAAGCAACCCCTAACTTGGAGCAGTTTCATTAATCGGCAAACCTGCTTGCTAAGTTATGATATGTGGAGCTTTTGAGACGGCGGGGAACAACGCTCTCTGGAGGAGGACTGCCAAGAAGCAGGTTGCTTGCTAAGTTATGATTTTGCGGCTTTGGGGGTTTTAAACGATGCTGGGGCAGTCTGGCTCATGATCAATTGCCAGCAGCGTGTTGAGTGATTTAAGGAGCAAGTGAACGAGCAAGTGGTCGCCGGGCGTCAGCCCGGGGTCGTTTAAGGAAGAGGTAGTACAAGCACACGTGGTGCATCCCCCCTGCAGCTGATGGCGAGGGCATCAAATCATACAAATGTGTGCGTATGGAGCTACCCGATGCCTGTTCTAATGGTTACTGCAAATGTTCTCTGCTGCTGTAGCTCTGCCGGCGTTGCCAGAAATTCTGCGTCTGTTGCGTGGCTTAAGGAGCCCTTGGTGTTAAGAGTTCACTATTTGGTAGGGTGTGATGGCGGGTTCTTCTTCTTGTTATTCTCTTCATACTAAAGAAGTGAATGAAGGAAGCACCCATTATCGCACCCTAACACCCTTAGACTTAGGGCCTAGTAAGTCTAAAACCTGAAGCTTTGCATTATGCTGTAGCTGCGTACTCCTGCTGTGAGAGAAGTAAGCAGACGTAAGCTTTTTAACCAAGCTCCCACTGGTCAGAGGCTGTAACGCCCGCCCTTGGGGGGATCAGCTGGTGTAAAAAGGAGCCTGAAGTGAGGCTGGATATGCAGAACATAGGCTGAATGCTGAATTGTAGACAGGGTATTTATGCTTTGATATTTGGGCATATGTAGTGGTTGACTCTGATGAAGTCCTACCTATCATTGATGATATGAACTCGACTGTGCTGATAACTATGTTGCCAATAAGCAGACCTACTGAAGAGGATGCCATGCAGTCTAAGGAGACATGCTGGGACTGCTGGTACCCTGACCATGTGAGGTGGGGGGGTGCAGGGAGACTTTTTGCATTGGTGTTTCGTGTGAACAAATGAGGGAGCTGCTGAGATGTGGGAGAATCCTGGGGAGAGCCACTATGGTAGCAAGGCCGGCAGAGAGGATGGAGGATGGCGACCTTTCTGGGACCTACCAGGGTTGGGGGGGATGGCCCTTTCCGTAAATCTATGCAGGCCTAAGGCCAGGCGCCCATTTACTGACTCGCCGGGCTCTGCAGCATGGTGCAGATGCGGAGTGGGAGCTAGGCACCGGGGCCCCCGGTAGGGTGAACGGTTGCGCAGGTGAGGCAGCAGGAATGCCCCGTTTGGAGGAGGACTGCCAAGAAACAGGGTATTTGTTAACTAACGGGGATGTGGAGCCCTTTGAGGTTTTCAAATGATGCTGGGGCCGCAGTTTGGCTCGTGGCTGCCAGCATGGCTTGAGTAATTTAGGCACGCCGACAATAGCAACTGCCTGCTGTGCGAACAACAGGATGGCTGCCACCACACAGCCTCGGGATGCCCCGCACTCAGTAGGCTCTATACCCACAGGCACAATGCAATAGGTCGGTTGATTCTTAAAGCTATCATGAGGGGCAGAAAGGGAGGGTATGTGGTGATGATGGACCTCGGAAGTGACACACACTGTAGTGCTGAGGGACTAGTGACGCAGCCCGACCGGATCCCAGAAGCAGCCTTGCCAGCTAGCATGCCCTTGGACGTAAAGGGACTCGTACGAAGGCAGACTATACCAGACGCCCTGCTATACAAGCCCACTGCTAATGGGCAGAACGCCGAGTATTGGATCGTGGAGCTGAAGTTCTGTAGGGATACCGACAAGGAAGGGAAACTGGTGCAAGCCGTGGAGCAACACAAAGGGCTATGCACTGCTATTCAACAAGCGGATCGTAATGCCACCGTCCACTACATCCCCCTGGTCATAGGTGTAGCTGGCAGCATCTACAAGGAGCTTAGCAGCCACCTGGTCGCTCTCGGCGTGAATGGACAGGACGTTAAGGCAACGATTAGGGCAAGCACCTCAAAACAACAAACCTGCTCCACTGGATATACACAACCAAACAAAAGAAAGAACACAGTAAAGAGAAAAAAGCCCCATGGAAGCGCAAACGCAAATAACCCTGGTGGGTGGGCGAGATGCCCACCCAACTCTTTGTATGTCCCATGGTAGAGGCCACGAGGCCAGGTCTCCTGACCTCAGTTGCCTCTCCCTTAACTTACGCAGGCTGGGACTCTGGCAGAGGCTCCGCCTCAGCCTCAGTTACTCAACTAGCGTGGCGTAGCTCTTCTTCTTTTTCTTCTTTGAGTAGTTTAGGGAGCCTGTGAATGAGTTTATGTAGTTGTAAGGGGCGGTACTAGCACTTGTGGTGTGTTCCGTCCTTTTAATCCATCAAAACATACAAATGCGTACATATGGTGCTACCAGATGCCCGGCTGCCCTAATGGTTGCTGCAGATATGGCTTCACTGCTGTACTTGTGTCGGTGTTGCCAGATCCTTTGCATGTGTTGCGTTGGCTTAAGGATCCCTTGGTGTCAAGGCTTCAGGATTTGTTAGGGTGTGATGGCGGGTGCTTCTCTTGCTCACGCTCTTCTTTATTGAAGCAATGAAGGAAGCACCCACTATCACACCCTAAGTGTAAAGCCCGAAACCTGATCAGTACAGTGTAGCTGTATACGCATGCTGAGAGAAGTCAGCAGAGGCAAGCTTTTCATTTGGACCAAGCTCCCATTGCTCAGAGGCTGTAACGCTGGCCCGTAGGGGGATTGTGCAGGAAGGGGCGTAAAGTGAGGTTGGCTATGCAGCACATGGGGCTGACTTGTTCATGCTCTGACACCTTGGCATATGTAATGTTTGACTCTGGTGAAGTCCTTCTTATATATCATAGACTATATGAAAAACTTCCTTGAAATAATGCTCCCCATAAGCAGACTTACTGAAAAGGATGCCATGCAGTTCAAGCAGACATGCTGGGACTGCTGGTACGCTAACCATGGGAGGTGGGGTGAGAGGAAAAATCATTTGTGGATGGGGGTGGGGGGAGACTTTTTGCATCGGCGTTTGGTGGTAAAAAATGAGGCAGATGGTGAGAGACGGGAGAAGCCTGGGGTGGCAGCAAGGAGGATGGGAACCTCTCCAGGAACCAACATGGTAGGGGGGAAACGGCCCCTATGCGTAAACCTGCACAGGTCCAACGCCCGGTATTCACTTCACTGACTCATAGGGCCTTTGGGCACGGTGCAGCAGCGAAGTGAAAGAGAGAGAGAGAGATCTACGCCAGAAGGGCTTGGATTGCCCTTCCGCGTGGGGTTGAGGGAGGGGCCGTTTTGTACAATGTACATTCGAACCCCTACCATTAAGATGAAAGAGTGGGTGGGCTTCCGCCCACCCACCGCGGTTAGCCTCTTTTGCCGCTGCGTTTTTTGGGTTCTGCCTTAGATTCCAACTTGCGTTTGGTTTTGTATGGAGCTGAGGCTTTTAATTGCAGCAAGGTGAATCGTCCTTAGGCACTTCGAGAGTGCCTTGGCCCTGACCCCCAGGGTCCCTAGATACATGACTGTGCTGTCATATATAGTTCCTGTGACTCCTATCAGTAGGGGATTGTAGTGTATCCGTGCGGTTGGGTCTACGTCCTGGATCGCTTGGATGAGGTGGCGATGCTGGGTCTGCGCCCTCGTAAGCTGGCTATCTGGGTCACTCATGGCATTTTTTTGGGTCTCGAAATTGGGAGGTCACCGGGTGTGTTTCTGAGAACCGTTTCTAGATTTTCGAGACAAGCATTGCAAGAGCCAGAGTCTCGAAGTCCCAAGACTTCGAGAACAGTTTCGAGGTATTCGAGATTTGAAACTATTTTTACTAGATTTACGAGAAGCCGTTCCAAGAGCCGGTGAAAGGCTGCGGAGCCGCTCACGCTAACTCGTTGCAACCATGCGACCTTTCCCGAGTTCACAGATGAACATTCTTTGCATCCCAAAGCATTCAAATTAACGCAGTAGGCCTACTGGAAGCACTTTCTGAGTCCTAAACGTTCTTTTGCTTAACTCGCAACGTTGCCTCTCGAGCGCATGTTGCTTACAGATGTTCGGTTGAAATGGATTTTGCTGGCAAAACTCGACAATGAAGGTTGGTAACAGTTCGCAAAAGGTACTGGAACACATTAGACCAAAAACAAGGCAACTCTGTGGGCCCAGTTGAGTATTCTGCATCCGAACCCGCCTCGTGCAAGCGCGCTTGGAATGTGTCACCGCTATCATCACCAGGGTTACATTTGCGGGAGCTCGAATTGACAGCGTTTTGAGAGCCTGTTCACAGAGGCGTTTCGAGAACCATTCCAAGACTTTTTCAAGGACTTCGAGAGTTTCGAGAGGGTGGTTTTGAGAAGTTTTGCGGGATTTCCGAGAGCCTGTGCCTCCCAATTTCGAGACCAAAAAAATGCCATGTGTCGCGGCATATTTTAACCTCAACAATCCAGTACTCTGCGGGCTTACCTTCAACGGCTGGCTTGTACAGGAAGCCGTCGGGCCGGGCGTGGGTGGTAGAGCCTGTTTGCTGTACTGCTTGAGCCCGCTGGGCAGTACGTCCCATGGCAGGTGACGAGGCTGGTGTGTCAGGCCTTCTGCGGCACAGTGTTCCCTTGATCCTAGATCCATTTGGAGAACATAGGCGCCCAGTCGTCCTTGCATAACTCGTGTCATAATGGCTCGTCCTACTTTGTTGTGACGATCTATGTACATCCGCTTCAGTTTGGGGCAGCCCGAGGCTGTATGATGTCCACCGTCCTCTTGCCCGCAGAGCAAGCACCTGCTGTCAGGTGCGTGCCCGAATCTGTAGGCCATCTTGCGGGTCCACATAGAGCCTAAGCGGTAGCGCAGTGCCACCTTCCTTTCTGAGAAGGTCACTTTGGACGTCGTCATGAACATATTACTCATTCTCACGTCAGTGTGATTTTCAACACGTTTCTGAGCTTCAAAGTAAGTGGTGTTACGGTTAGCCATGCCGAACCTGTGGCGTTTCAATGCTTGTTCCTTCACTGCATCTTGTAGGTTGTCCAAGGGCCTCCTAGGCATAGTAGACTCTGCAGCTGGAGAGTTGGCCTGTTTGGATGCTTCCACTGCGCCTTTATATGGCCAGAATTTGTGCCGGCGATCATTACTGGGTTCCTCATACGTAATGCATTCTCCTTCTGCAGTGATTCCTTTGGCTACTGCTTTAGCAATCTCATCAGCATACTCATTCCCTACTGTCTGTGAGCGCCCTTTCACCTTAAAGAGGGCCACCTTTTCCGGGCTGTTTGTGATTGCCATTTGATGTTAGGTCAGCGGGGCAGGGGTGAATGGCTGCGCACGTGAGGGTGGCTCACGCTGCAGTCCTGGGTTCAGCAGCAGCAGTATGATGAGACACATGAACGCTAGATGCATGCAGCTTTTAACAGATGATTGCTTTTATGACGTACTAAGTGGGTTGAGTGCTGAGACATCCCGGGTGCTTGGTAAGTCCTCTTAACAAATCTTTTCCCCTTCCCAGAGTTGAGCTGGCAGTGGTCGGGCAGGAGGTTTCAGGTCTGGCAATATATGTGGCATGCCTTTCCCTTTCGGGATTGACTATAATGCCCTGGTGTTGTTTAGCTAGCTTCGGCAACGGCTGCAATCCTAGGTTCTGCAGCTACTGCTGCTGCTTCTACTGCCGTACATTTTCTGCTCAACTATGCCACCTACCTATGCGATCCGCAGTCCTGGTGGGTAAGGGCTGCCGCTGTGCCTGGCATGCCTCCACAAAACGTTCCTTAGTGGGACTTCTGGGGAAAGCATTAGGCACACATGCTGTCTTGTCGCAGCTGCTGATCTTGCCTTGTCGGTGCTCATGCTAATGTGCCTTTCTCTGCAGTTGGTGCTGCTTTAGTGCTGCAGATGGTGGCCGTAATGGTGGTCGGCCGTCACAATTTGAAAGTTACAAGAAAGGAAAAAGACCCGGAGCCAACACGAGGCTCAAGGGTCGATCCTGCTGCACATTTGCTTCTCTGTCTCTGTTCTAGCAGCTCAGAAAGCATATGAATGACCCCAAGCCTCGATAGCTTGGTTGTCGTGCATCACTGGGTTCTTGCTGGCAGTCTGTTTGGCTAGCACTCAGCAGCAACCAGACACCAGTAGACGCTGCAGAAGCATGTCTAAGCTAGTGCCATGATATCTTGGGACTACTCATACCTCCAGCAGAAAGCCACAGGAGCGGAAGGTCTTAGATCTAACTTTGCCTTGTGCTGCTGCAGTTTATGGGAAGTCTGGCCCTTCACCCACTCCCTTTATTTGGCTCCTATAAGAATGAAGGCCATGCTGGGATGCTGCAAGCTAAAGTAAGCCTGCAGGGCCTTCTTAGTGCTACCCATTCACCGAGCTGGACCACCTAGAGGCTACGAATGCCTCCTTGTTTCACATCTGTGGCTTTGCATGCACTGGCTCGTGATGAAAGGCAAAGGTATCTGCGATGCAGTCTCCATGATTTGGCTGACTTGGCTCCAGGGTGGCCTCATGCTTGAGACTGTGTCAATGGGCTCTCTGTTCCTTGGAGAGATGACCACATGTGTACTGTGCTTTGACTAGGGTTGCTTGGTCAACAGAGAGCAGTGGTGCCTGAGTGGTCTACTAGGCATGGCTTAGGAGTGCTTCATGTTAGGCCAGATTCCTTGTGGAAAAGAACTGCCACTGTGCCTGTTGTGTCTTCAGTAGAATCTCTGGAAATTCTTCTGGAAACAACCAGGCACAGGTGCTGTCCTATTGCAGCTACTGACCCTGCCAAGGCCGATGTTCCCGCTAATGAGCTTCCCCTGCAGTGGTGCTGCTGCTGATGGCCGTGATGGTGGTGGTGGTGGTGGCGGCGGCGGAGCTGCTGCTTTGGTTCCTCTCCTGAAACATCAGATGCTTCATGTGTGCCTGGTGTTGCATGTGCCACACCAGCTTCCTGCTCGAATGCATGCTTGAATTGCTAAGCAGCAGGAGATCAGCCAATCAGTCCATACCACCAACAAGTCTGCACCTGCACGTGTATGTGTGTTGCGTACGGAATGGTTGGGAAACGCTTCTGCGGCTTGGAGCTGCTGGAAGTGTGGCTGCAGTTGCCTCACATTGGCTCAAGTGTAGTTGCAAGTGGGGAGTCAGGGCCTGGGCCACGGCACACCCTTGGGTCCTGATGCAAGTCCATGGTCCGCTGCTGCAAGCTAAAGTGAGCATGCAGGGACTGCCTGCTCTGTTTCAGTCAACCCATTGGACCACCCAGAGGCGGCATCTTTTATAGAAGCCCTTTAGAAGGCATTAACCTCGAGCAAATATGACATCTTGTTAGCCGCGCATGTCTGCACTTGAGCCGCGTCGCGACGCCTCTACTGGGCACGTGAATGGTATAGGATTCATCCCAAAAGAACCATCCCCGTACATGATCCTACAGCCCCAATGACAAAGCAGGAGGACATAGCTAAGAGTGTTTGGTTGGGTTTGGTTGGGTTTCTTGGAACGTAAGCTTACTGAAAAAATGGGAATGTTCTTTTGGGGGTCCACGGTGTGCTTTGTCTTGACTATAGCTGGGTGGTACTGCTGCTCAGGCCTCTAAAAGGGAACACTTTGATGACATCTGCACTTCCCAAGGGAAGTGCAGATCTCAGCAAGTGTCCTCTTTTGGAAGCACAAACTAACTGCTTTTTACTATGGGACACAGCCGCACTGGAAGCGCACTAGGAACTCATTCTATTCTCCTCCTCCCCCCACATGGATGCTTTGACGGACACAGCCGATCAAGAATAGCAGACATGGATGGGCGAGTGCTGGCGCAGCTTGCGGGGGCTTAGGTTGATGAGGGTGTCGTATGTATGGTATCTTAGGTAACTGGCCCACTCCCTTATGTATGCAAGAAGGGATATCCCCCTTCTCTGCGTAGTTCTCGCCCCCCCCCCTCCCAGCCCCCCTCTCTCTCTCTCTCTGTGGTAACGGGTGTGTAGTGCATACCTGTTGGGAACTCGGCAAGCTAGCAGGGCGGGGAGTAGACTGCTGACACTGAAGCACTGATTGGTGAGTTGGGTTCAGTCAAGTCCAACAGTGACAACCTTATGGTTCAATGAGGTTTAGGTGAGCTGAACCGTGATGGAAAGAAAAGAACACTAAGGCGGCAAAGCCTCGAGGCGGGGTGGCTAGAGGCCAAGGATGAGTTATGGTCAAGTCCAAGATTCATGCCTGAATCTTTGGCAGAGTAAGGCTTGTCGCCTTAGCGTTAGTAGAGCTAACACTAAGGCGGCTGTCGGAGTTTTTAAAGTAAAACTCCAGAAATCCTCACCTGGTGGTCAGCGTTCTCAGCTCTTTTTTATTGAATGAGATGAATACGTTGACCACTATGAAATGTGAGGTCCATTGGAGCTTGCTGCTTACTAAGTGTGGCAGTGGTGGCAGATGAAATACTTAGCCCTGCTTCTCCTTTTGCAGCATGGCGAGGTTACTGATTCCCCTTCAGTGGCGCTAGACGTTGTTACGGATTCCTCGTCAGGGGGTCTTAACATAGCGAGGCAGGGGTGGGAGGGGGCCTTTGCTGCAATCAGTACACCGCAATCCAAGAAACTATAAGGCTGCAAAACATGATTTAAGCTGTGCAGCAAAGCTGTGTCGCAGGTTAAGAACTATCATGACAAGTAGGCGCAGGTTATGGTTGCCCAAGTGAGTGAACGCTCTGGTTTACGGCAGAGGCAGCACTAGCACACATGTTGTACTCCCCTCACCTTCTGACTGGATGCGGTCTATCTGTGTTGGGTAGCTTCATAGGTGCCCGCCTGGCCCGCTTTACATCTGGTCTTTTGCTTGACATCCGACACCAACCGGTCTGGTCGCTGCACAGGAGGTTAGGAGGTGCATGCACTGCGTTAAAGCATCATGGGTTGGGTTAATGTGAACAGCTTACGGCAGGAGAACTCTGTCTCAGTAATTCATTTGCTACGTATCAGTAGCAGGGGCTCAAACTGCAGGTAGGGCCGCAGGTCAGAAGCAAGTCACACAGCTGATGCAAGCATTGTCGCCCTTCTCCCTACCCACGCCTGCACCATCTGTTTGTCGGCTATGGACTCTGGCCGGCGCTGGAGCATTTAATAGGCTCCCATAGTTAGCAGCGACTGAACTTCCTTGTTGACGGGAAGAGCGGGTTGGGTTCTAGGGGTTAGGGCTCTGGATTTAGGGTATAGCTGCTGGATGCTTGCCTTATTCCTCTCCGCAAGCATTGGACGGCTGCTGACAGAGGTACAAGGCATAGCAACTCAGCAGCTTGCTATGACCTTGGCTACTTGTAGATAAAGAGCGCATAGTGGGCAACCCCTAGAGTATAGGGTTTCTCCCCAAGGCAGGACCCATACAGTCGGAACTAGTACAGCTATACAGCCACATGCCCCAAGGGCGCAATGTGAGTGCCCCGAATTGGCTTCTTCTCCCAAAAGCGCGTTGTTGAGTATCATTGCCAATGGATGGCATACCTGTCAAGTGCTAAAGCTCCGATGTGACTGCATTGGAGGCACTGGGCAGGGTACTTGCAAGCCGCTCTCGCTTTGATGGTCAAGCTATGCTTTCGCCTTAATGTGCTAATAAAAGCCCCCGTGACTTTGTGATACGGTTGCTGCTCCAGCATTGCATAGCCGTGCAGGTTGGTTCTTGCCGTTGCGGCGGGTGAGTGCGAACAGCGAAATCTGGCGCGTTGATGCTGTAGATGCTGTAGATTAATATTACTCTTGCGCCTATGGGTGCCGCTGATTGAGGTTGAAAGTGAACGCGCAAGCTAACAAGGAGCGACCGATGCGGAGTGACACCGATGCGCATCGGGTACCCCGGATGATGTATGTCTAACTGCATCTCAACACCTTTCTTTCAGGCTGATACAGTATTTTAGCCTACGTATATGACAGCAGCCTGCTCAATGGGCTTGTACCGCTGCTACCTGAGCGCTGGCGCGTAAAGTCACCGCTAGGGCCCAGAGTTAACGCTCGTCGCGCCCGTCCCTGTAGTTGTCGTAACTTTTGGTGTGTTTCATAAGCCCCTCAAAAATTCGGGGCAATACAGAGCAGGAAGGCCTGGCTGGAAGCACTTGTTGGGGCCCCTGTATTCTTAAGGTCTGGGGTTTGAGTGTGGCGGTTTAGGGCTGCAATGTGCTTTATCTTAGCCATGGAGGCTGCTGGTGCTGCTGAGGGGAGAGCAGCCATAATGCTTATCACCAGTGCTCCTAACAGCAAGCCTCAAGGGTCTGCTTCTGTGCTTAGCAAACAAGCAGAGCCTTCAGGCTTGCTGTTGGGAGCACTCAATCAATCAATCAAAACGCAAGACCAGCAATGCCAATGGCCAAACAAACCTAGGCCACAAACACAAGGCTCCTGATCACAATCACGAAGCCACACAACCGATGGTGGATTTGCCACACACAAGCTGAGGCTAGATGCAACGGCGTGCACACCAAGGGGAAACAAACACCACCACTAAAACCCAAAACCTGCTCCACTTCCATCACACATGGGTGGCGGGGAGGCAGCAGGATCCAGCACCACCCTAGTAGGGGCTGGAGGTGGCTCCCACCACCTAGGTACTGGTGAACCACCATCCTCCCAGCCACTGAAAGGCACCACATAGCGCTCCACATGCTTATCAATAGCTTGCTTAGTGCGCCTTCTACACCTCACTAACCGTTGGCTTTCCCAAGGGTGCGTAAGATCCCACAACCTCTTCCTCCAAGCACTCTTAATCTGACATGAAGCCTCCCAGCTCCCCTCATCTTGACCAAGCACCTTCAGATCTGCACACACGCATTTCTCCCAGGTATGGCGAGGCCTACCCACTGGCCTCGTCATGTCACCATGTAATGAAGAGAACAACGCAATATGCGGCAACCTGCCCTCCTCCATGCGGCCCACATGCCCCAGCCACCTCAGCCTATTTGCTGTGATGTATGCTGACAAGGTGGCTACCCCACATGATTTCCTGATATGCTCATTGGTGTGCCGATCTGACAGCCTGACCCCCAGGATGCTCCTAAGGCAGCTAGAGTGCACCCGCTCAAGCTTTTGCGATTGCACTCGTTGGGAGCACTCGTTGTCCAAAACCTGTCCATTATATTAGGTAGAACCTTGAAAGGGAATACTCAATCACACCTTACCTCATGCACATCCTTGTGCTGGAGTATAGCTTCATATCTCATACTAGAGGGTCTGTAGCAAGATCACGAGCAGGCACTCCTACTAGAAAAGTAACATTTTTTGCAAACCACTTCTGTGACAAATTTTTGAACGCCCACATGTGCCATGACACTTTACCAACACTAGGAGCTGCCTCTTGTTCCATTTGTGCCCATGATTAGTGCAATACACTTACATATAACCGGATGTATATATGACATGGACATGTTTGCATACCACCACATGCTTGGGAAACCCCAGAGATCTTGGTTTTGTTTGAGTTATGTAACGCCACTGTATACATGAAGTACATAGCACACGTTGAGCTGCTTCCCAAGCCTAGCTCACGTGGTCTTGATCTTACACACGTAGATGCCGCTTGACCAGCATCAAGAAGTGGGTGCAACTGTTGTACCTTTGTACTGTAAGTTAAGGTTGAGACAAAGTTCAGAACGGTCTGGACAGTATGTGACAATATTTCAAAGTGGAGCCGGTAAAAACCTCTGCACCGATTGATTACTGCAATCTAAAACCACCGCTACAAGCAGATGTCCGATTGGACCACCAAGCGAAGAGAACCAGAGCCGCATAGTTAAGGTGCAATTAAGGTTTAAGCTTCGTATGCATACTACGTGACACACCTTAAGTCGAAGCTCGTTTAAAGCCTCTCGTCGCGCAGAATTCCAGTGCAACCGATGAGGAAATGTCTGATGGGCCTTCTGCAGATCAGAGCTGAAGCCATATTGCTTAAGGGCAGCATACGGTTTGAGTCAGTACCAGTATAGGAGACCCAAATCTTATGTGCACCTTAGCTGGGACGCACCATTTCGCTCAAAAATCTGCCATGGGCGATGTGACTAGAC
Source organism: Pseudopediastrum boryanum (assembly GCA_963556185.1). Classification (NCBI taxonomy): domain Eukaryota; kingdom Viridiplantae; phylum Chlorophyta; class Chlorophyceae; order Sphaeropleales; family Hydrodictyaceae; genus Pseudopediastrum; species Pseudopediastrum boryanum. The sequence continues at coordinate 1,484,119 of OY744504.1, forward strand.
GATAGGCCAACTCGAGTACGCACCAATTTGAGGGCATTGCCTAAGGTGTGCCTAAGGTATGAGTCAAGTCCATCATAGGAGACCCAAGCCTTATGTGCACCGTACCTGGGAAGCGCCATTTCGTTCAAGAATCTGCGTAGTGCAATGTGACAGGCCATGGGCCAAGTCAACTACCCATGAATATGAGCGCGCTGCTTAAGGTCCACTTAAGGTATGATTCAAGCTCCTTATAGAAGACCTAAACCTTATGTGCACCTTAACTGGGAAGCGCCATTTCGCTCAAGAATCTGTGTTGGGCGATGTGCCAGGAGATGGGCAAACTCGACTACCATAGAGTATTGGGTAAGGTCCGCATAAGGTATGGACCAAGCACACCATAAGGAACGTCAACCTTAATTGGACCTTATCTGAAAAGCGCCCGGTCTGTAGAAAGGCTGCGACATCTCCGCGACTGGCGTTGAGCAAATTTGAATATGCAGGGCTTAGGGTCGAGGCCCTCAGGGCCAGAAAGGAGGGAATTCCAGTTTGTGGAGAATAGACTCAAGCACCTGCCGTTTTCCGCTAAGGTTTACACCTCACAAGAGTGGCACGTACTAATCCCTACGCTGGCCTTAACCAGATTGCGGTGCAAGAGATGCTACCGAGCATTTCCCCCATGCTGTTCAGTAGTTGCAAAAGCATTTGCTCCACAGGCACGTTATCATGTCCCTGGCATAAGGTATAAGACGGCTATTACCGTTTATTTGTGAACCTTAGCCCAGCCTTAACCCGTCCGATCTTTGGCCTTGTCAAGAGCCGATCATCGTTTAGTTGTCTGTAAGTTCGACTCAGCATACTCGATAATTGACAGCTGGTGGCAGATAGAGGCTCCCAGGAGCTCCCTTACATATCGTACGTTGTGTACCTTAATCCAACCTTAACATGCAAATGGAGATATGCCGGGTGTTGGTGATGATGGCAATGGCAGCAGTTGAGAGAAGGGCTTCAGTGCTTAATCGAGCAGCGGAGGTAAGGCTGTTGCCCTGGGAACACGCCACATGGTGTAACATGCTAGATCCTTATGCGCACCTTCAGCAAAGCGCGCTAAATTAGCAGAACTTTCTGTGCCCAGCATCGAGAGCCGTTGAGCAAAGCGCTTCAGTGCTTGTGCGAAGCAGCGGAGCTAAGGCTGTTGCCCTACAAACGTGCCACATGATGTAACATGCTAGATTCTTAAGCGCACCTTAAGCAAAGCGCGCTTAATTAGCAGGACCTTATGTGCCCAGTATCGAGAGGAGTTGAGCAAAGCGCTTCAGTGGTTATGCGAAGCAGCGGAGCTAAGGCTGTTGCCCTACAAACGTGCCACATGATGTAACATGCTAGATTCTTAAGCGCACCTTAAGCAAAGCGCGCTTAATTAGCAGGACCTTATGTGCCCAGTATCGAGAGGAGTTGAGCAAAGCGCTTCAGTGGTTATGCGAAGCAGCGGAGCTAAGGCTGTTGCACTACAAACACGCCACCTGATGTAGCATGCCAGGTACTTGACCGCTCCTTAAGCAAAACGCCCAAAATCAGGAGGACCATATGTGCCTTGAGTGCATGAAGATGCTCGAGCACATGTTTTTTGGTCTGCGACGTCAAATTCTGCAGCGCACACCATGCTACGCCATGCGGAGCATGCGTATAATAAGCATGCTTGGCAGTCTGATAAAGTTGCAGTGCTTCTAAAGGCCATCTTGGGCTCTTCTCAAAAATGTTACTTTGGCCTGCTCGTGATCTTGCTACAGACCAGAGGCCATCGTCAAGGTCGAGAGGCGGGGATGGTTGGGAGTAAGAACCATCTTACGCCCCACTACCGGGGGGGTTCCTTGCGTGGTGGGGACTGTGGTGTTCTGGTGGTTGATGGGTCTTGGTGACCCACCCCGCCTTGCCCCCCACCTGATACTGCTTAAGCGACCGGCCCGGACTTTAAGAAACCAGCAGAGCTTTGCTGAGGCTTGTCAGAGGAACATGTTGACTTCCTCTCCGCAGGCATTGGACGGCTGCTGACAGAGGTACAAGGCATAGCAACTCAGCAGCTTGCTATGACCTTGGCTACTTGTAGATAAAGAGCGCATAGTGGGCAACCCCTAGAGTATAAGGTTTCTCCCCAAGGCAGGACCCATACAGTCGGAACTAGTACAGCTGTACAGAGCAGGAAGGCCTGGCTGGAAGCACTTGTTGGGGCCCCTGAAGTCTTAAGGTCTGGGGTTTGAGCGTGGCGGTTTAGGGCTGCAATGTGCTTTATCTTAGCCATGGAGGCTGCTGGTGCTGCTGAGGGGAGAGCAGACATAGAAGAAGAAGAGCTACGCCAGGCTAGTTGAGTAACTGAGGCTGAGGCGGAGCCTCTGCCAGAGTCCCAGCCTGCGTAAGTTAAGGGAGAGGCAACTGAGGTCAGGAGACCTGGCCTCGTGGCCTCTACCATGGGACATACAAAGAGTTGGGTGGGCATCTCGCCCACCCACCAGTGTTATTTGCGTTTGCGCTTCCATGGGGCTTTTTTCTCTTTACTGTGTTCTTTCTTTTGTTTGGTTGTGTATATCCAGTGGAGCAGGTTTGTTGTTTTGAGGTGAATTGCCCTAATCGTTGCCTTCACGTCCTGTCCATTCACGCCGAGAGCGACCAGGTGGCTGCTGAGCTCCTTGTAGATGCTGCCAGCTACGCCTATGACCAGGGGGATGTAGTGGACGGTGGCATTACGATCCGCTTGTTGAATAGCACTGCATAGCCCTTTGTGTTGCTCCACGGCTTGCACCAGTTTCCCTTCCTTGTCGGTATCCCTACAGAACTTCAGCTCCAGGATCCAGTACTCGGCGTTCTGCCCATTAGCGGCGGGCTTGTATAGCAGGGCGTCTGGTATAGTCTGCCTTCGTACGAGTCCCTTTACGTCCACGGGCATGCTAGCTGGCAAGGCTGCTTCTGGGATCCGGTGGGGCTGCGTCACTAGTCCCTCAGCAGTACAGTGTGGGGGCGCACTCGGTGCGGACGAAAACTTTTGTCAAACTTTTGTGAAACTTTTGTGGTCGCGGAGCATACCCGGCCAGGGGAAACTGACTGCCGATCGGTCCCCCGGCTATCCATGTTCGAGAGCACAAGAAGCAGCCTAGCATTGCTGTGCGGTCTGGCTCTGCTGTCGGGCTATCACTGCTACACGGCTTCTGCATGAAGTAGCTCAGGAGCATGGGCCTCGCGCCATCTGACTTCGAACCCAAGTGCAAAGTGAATAAAGCAGGGATAAGAAGATAGGATGCTGCGAGGATTCACTAGGTATGCTTTCGATGCTTATCACATGTTTTTCTTTTCCATGCATGCAAGGCTTAGTACAGGAAGCGGCCATGCCAGCAACCAGTTGCAACACTCAGGATTCAAGGCCTCTGCAGAAGCAATAGCGGCACCTGTGTCTATTATTCACACCACGCTAATGCTATGCATGCAGGCTCTGCAATGCCACTGGTACCCTGGGGCTCCGCAGGGCAGTTCGGCAAGGGCAATGCCCCAGCCTGTCTGGCACAACGACCAGCTCGTTGTCCAGCACCTTCGCAGAGTGCTCAGACAGTTTATTAACGGCATCTCGATGGAGAGCCCTTGATCGGTGTCCTGTAGCAGCTTGTGACGTAGGTGGCTTCAGCAGTTGCAGCAGCAACAGCAGTTGGAGGAACAACACCAGCAGTTCCACCAGCAGCAGCACCGGCAGAAGCTCCAATACCTCTAGCAGTAGCTGGAGCAAAAGCTGGACTAACAGCAGCAGCACCAGTTGGACCAACCACAGCAGCAGCAGCAGTTCCAGTGGCAACGGGAGTGGCAGCAGACCATCTTTCAGTAGCGGGCAACATGACCTCAGCAGCAGTCACCTGCTGGGCAAGCGAGTTGCTTTTGGATCCGTATTAGCTGCTTCTGCTTTACTGGGAGCAGCACCAGCACTGGCAGATCCTGATGAGGAGCAAGCTGAGGTCTTGGACATCAGCATTGAGGACTTGGATGAGGTGAGTGGCAGGGTCTGTAACGAGTTGTGGAGGGGGATCTCGTCTATTCATCAGCAGTACATCACCGATACAGCCGGATGTCTCGTGCACTTTCACCGCTAGGAGCCTTATGTGCTTTAATGCACGTGCGGTGTGGACAGGATGCCAATTTGCACAGTCACATGCCAGCTGTGGGCCAGGGCTGTAGTAGCACCCCGGTTTAGCTTTGATATTTCTTTGAGTACTATCCATCGACCTTGGCAAACTAAAGAAACTGCAGTCTTTTTTAATTAGCACTAGCAATGGGTAAAAATCATGACTTAATGGCTTGGCAGCAAATGAGCAGGAGGAGTGTGAAGCAAGTGTGTAGTTTATACCACACGTTGATGTTCATGGGACAGTCACAAGTATAAAATAATCGCTGTTCAAGCAGTAGATGACAGCAGCACCAGTACATATTGTGTAGGTGCAAGGATAGCAAACATCGGAGTGAAGGCTACGGCTGTGCATTGAAATGCCTGTATGCGGCTATGAGGTAGCTTGGTAGTCTGCGGGTAGAACAGTATCGACATGTATCACTGTTGCATGATGTGTTGCTCCTGCCTTGGTTTGTCTTTGCAGGTACAACAAGCTGTTCTCAGGAGGGAATACGTCCCCTGAACTAGCTGAAGCCATGACCATTGACTTCTCTGGCCGTGCCAATGTGGATGCTGCCATCAAGCACCAGCACCTTCCTGACTACTCCAGCAAGGACCTGGTGCGGCTGACAGAGATCAACAATGCGTTCAAGCGCTTGTCCGTGGAGGTTCCGTATCCGGGAGTAGAGGTGGGGCAGCCCGCTTGTGTTACGGAGTGCTTCGGGTTCAGCAATGTACGCCAACTGCTGGAGGCCGCAGCAGCGGGATCAACTAAAGTAGATAGCACTGCTGCTGCTGCTCCTGCTGCTGCTGCTGGTGGTCTAGCTGGGCCCCCGCCTCCACCACCAGAGGTGGACGAGGGTTTTGGGCTTAGCGAGGCCTGCTTTTTGGACCTGGCAAACCTTGGCAGCAGCAGCACTAGCACACCTCCGGTGGGCGCAAGTGGAACCAAGCATCTGGCCTTCAGCAAGGCGGCCATTCTTGTACCTGCCCTCACCTGTGAGCGGAAGCCGTTTAGGGGCATCCCAGCAGCAGCAGCATCCAGGGTCTTAGATCTGAGCGGGACACCACCCCCACTTGTGCCCATTGGCCCTCTTGCTGCTGCTGCTGCTGCTGCTGCTGCTGGGGTTCAAGCATCTATTGATCTTGTGGCAGCTGATCCAGCTCTTGCCGTTTCTAGTGCTGCTCCTGCTGCGGCTGCGGCTGGGCTGGCCTCAGCTGCTCCTGCGGCTGCTGGTCTGGCTCCTACTGGTGCTAATGCTGGTGGTGGGGTTCACAGCCAGTTTCAGAGGGAGGGTGGTAGTACAAGAGCCGTGGAGCCTGCAGGAGTGCTCGAGGTAGGCACTCCGAGATCTAAGTATGCAGCTAGGTGCAAAACATACTTTGATGTGACACAGCCTGTGAAGTCACCAGAAGAGTGTGCTTTCTTCCATGTGTTGTTGGAGCTAGAGCTTCACCATCAGCTTGACTCTGTCATTGCCCTACTTAGAGATGGCAGCAGCAGCAGCCATGCTGATGGTGGCAGCAGCAGTAGCAGCAGCCAGGTTCTGACTGTTTCAGATATCTTTGCACGAGCAGAACATGCGATACGGCACCATAGCTATGAGCAGCGGGTAAGAGAGCTCGGGCGTCAGCCAAACTATGATAGGATCAAGGAGGCATGGAATATGCTCATTAGCTATGACCATGCTCCAACGAATCTAAATCGCCGCTTGCCTGCGAGCATCAGCCCCAAGCACACCAACCAGATTCGGGATTATGACAGAGACAGTACCAAGGCCTTGGCAACTGAACAGGTGTTTGTTCGGCTGCAGGCTTTGGGAGGGGTCTCAGGATGCTCTCAGTTAGATGCTGCTGCTTCTGTCCAGGGGGTCCCATTATCGGCAGCAGAAGCAGCGGCAGCAACAGCAGGTGCTGTAGCAGCAGCAGCTGGAGGAGCAGCCGCAGCAGCAGGTAGTGCCATCCCGCAGGCAAGATGTGCTGCTCAGTTCGGTGCTGCTGCTCCTCCTCTCCAGGGTGTTTCTTTGCTGGCAGCAGGAGCAGCGGCACCAATAGTGCAGGCTGTAGCAGCAGCAGCTGGAGGAGCAGCAGCTGGACCAGCAGGAGCAGGTACTGTTGTTCCACAGGCAGCAGGTGCTATGATACCCAACGCTTTCACAGCGCTCAAAGCTGGTGCTGCTAGTAGGTCTGAGTTAGGCGCGGGCTCAAGGGGACCACTGAAGGGCAGCAAGCAGAGAGTTGAGAAAGAAAAAAGGCGGTGCACCCTTTGTAATGAGACTGGCCATAGTACGAAGATCTGTGGATTGAGGTGCCAGCGGTGCATGGACCAGAAGAAACGGGAGCAGCAAGCAGCAGGCCAGAGCGGGAGGAATGTTGCCGTAGTATGGCATGTAAGGTATGAAGCCTGCCCTCAGGGTGACACTCGCCAGCTTGACCGAGATTGGCCCGTGACAAAACCAAAGTAGAGGAGATAGGGTACTGTCTGGAATAAGGTATGGAATGAAGCTGTTGCTATCTGGTTGCCTGCGCTTGCTGCGCAGGCTCATTTTGGTTGAATCATTTCTTAGCTTGCTTGGTGGAGGGTTTGGCATGGCATTCACAAGGGACAGTACATGTATTGGCTTGGGAGGGTGTTCAGGTCTCCCAGTTGGTATTGTAATTGTTGAAAAAGTAATGTTGTCCGTGGCTGTAGCAAGCAGATTGATGCTCAGCAGAATGTGTTGCTTTTAAATGACAGCAAGATAGTTTATGACAGTCTGTAGGTAGTAATGGCACCTGCTGGTAGTGGGGTGTGGGGTGGGAGGAAGAATATTGCTTGTAGGTTGCTAGCCGCCTGTTAGGTGATACTGTTGTTGCAAGACTGGAGTTATGTGCTACTGTTGTTGCAAGATTGAGTTATGTGTTACTGTTGCTGCAAGAATGAGTTAAGTGGTGCAGTGTTAGGCAGCATGTGTTGCTATCGTCATGTTCCCTAGCCGTCGTTTAGCAAGTTGAGCATTATGACTGCATGTGAGGCATTCAAGCGAGTTGTTATGCTTTGGTACTGTCTCCATTGATTTGCGTCATTGGATAGAGCTGCTGGACCTGGTTTCAGAATATCGGAGCTCTCGCCAGGAGTTGGCACTACGGTGAATCACCCATTGGAATGTGAAGTGGCGGAGTGAGTCATGTGTTGTTTATTGCCCGCAAGAAGGTGCCAGTCTGCCAGTCTGGCAAAGGCCCCTGGCGGGGCCTATAAACTTTTCATTTTGTACGACCGGCTTGTCCGCAGCACCGAAATTTTTTCCGTCTCCGAGGTCCATCATCACCACGTACCCTCCCTTTCTGCCCCTCATGATAGCTTTAAGAATCAACCGACCTATTGCATTGTGCCTGTGGGTATAGAGCCTACTGAGTGCGGGGCATCCCGAGGCTGTGTGGTGGCAGCCATCCTGTTGTCCGCACAGCAGGCAGTTGCTATTGTCGGCGTGTTTGAACCAGTAGGCACGTTTACGGTTGTATAGTGTGCCACTACGGTATTTGAGAACGGTCTTTCTTACTCCAAGCTTGGTGGTCCCGTTCGTCATATAGCGGCTACTTGCATGCTCATCCCTGTCACCGGATGTCCTTGCCCAGGCTTCGAAATATATCGTATTGCGGTTAGCTTGTCCAAGGCGGCAGCGCTTGTGGCTCAACTTCTTAAGATCCCCCTTGAGGTCCTCAAGTGGGCGTTTGGAGATCACGGGCTCCTTGGCCTCGGATGAGGTAGGTGGAGATGCAACATCATTGAGGATGTATGTCTTTCCTGTGATGTCATTTCGTACTGCTCGTTCGGCGTCGGCCCTAGCCATCCACCTGTTGTGTTTACCCTCTTTGCAGACTATGACACCCTCCTCCTCATCTTCTTCTGCTGGTGCATCAGCAGTGGGGCTATTTGGCTGGTTTGGCTCTATGGTTTCCACAGGCCAGTACAGGTCAGTCCTTGAATTGCTCGGCACATCATATTGATGAAGCCCAGCAGCTGGTGCGCGGCCTTTAGCAGCAGCTTTGGCTATTTCATCTGCATGTTCATTGCCCACTACACCTTGGTGGGCAGGGACCTTGTAAAGGTGGATGGGTTCGGTGCTGGGGCGGATGAGTGTATCTATGGCTTTGATGAGGTCTTGATGTTTGTGCTGTTCCAGGTCTTGTGGACGCAGGAGTTGTTTGCGTGTTTGATGCATGGAGGTCATGCTGTCTGTGGCAATGAGATGTGAGCCTGCCTGGTCTGCGAGAAGAATGCCTACTAACTCTGCTCGATTGATTGTGTTTTGGTTGCCTTCCCCTTGACTTCTGGGATTTATGTAGAGCTTCCTCTCCGTGTCTGTCTCTGTTGCAGGGATGTAGACCCCTGAGCCCAGCCCTGGGCTTCCTGCTGGCCAAGGGGTGTCATCTGGTAGGCAGCTGCCATCGGTGTATGTGAACTGAGCCCAGTCATATTTCAAAGGTGGGGCTGGGGCCAGGGCTGTTCGGAGGGTATTGATCAGGTCTGCTTTGGCTGTCTTTGGTTTGGGGGGGTTTCCCCTCTCATCCTGGTGGGTGCTTTGATCACATTTGCGTTTGCTGTATGCTGTCTCTCCAGGGTACCCAAGTATCTTGAGTTCTGACTTGGTAGGTGGGTGGTTTGTGGCATGCACAGTTTGTGGGCAGAAGTCTTGGATCTGATTGATATGCTTATCAAGTGGTAGGGTTTCATTGACTGCTTGTTGTAAGTCTTCCATGAATTTGTCCATGTACTCCTTATCCCAATGCGGGAAGTGTTTTTTGAACCCTGCCTGGTTGCCTGTGACTACAATATTCACGTCCCACCTTTTTGGCAAAGCGCTCACCCATGCACCACTCCGTGGGGCGTTCAAAGCGGAAGTGTTTCCTAGGAATTTGTAAGATATGTCTGCAATTTTCTGGGTAGAGCTCCATCCACCTCATATAAGCGGTTTTGTTGCTGTCAGTCCATGCAGGCAGTATGTGGATACCAAAGACTGGTTCGCTTGTATACTGTGTGGCTGCTACTGCTGTGGCTATGTTCTTATTTAGATCTTGGTCTTCATACTCTGGGTTGTGCACGCCTGCTTCGGTCCACTTGTAGCGGTAGGTGTTCCATCGTGCTCCAAATAGTTGATCTCTCTTGTGTATGCTGTAATAGTTGGCAAACTCGGGGCTCCAATTGAGAGGACTTGCAAATCTCTCATGGGAGGTCTGCGTGCGGCGCTGTATCACTCTGTTAATTTTTTCTGGTGTTGCCCAGTGGTTTGCAAGCTTGATTTTGCTGTGGGTTTTACTGTCAATGGTTGCTCCGTCCTTGTATCGGCACATAAGCGCATAGAGCTCTTTTGCAAAGCTGCCTCCTTGCAGCCTTTTGACTAGCTTGGGTTTTGCGTCCCGTACTCGCTTGTACTGCTGATAGAGTATGGCAGCCCGTTCCACAGTAAGGGTAAACCTACACCGCCCGTCCGGGGTGTAGATGCAAGCCAGCTCGTGTTCTTCATTCCTTTCATTGCACCGCATCAGAATGGTGCGGATATATACTTCATGCTGGCCTGTGGGTTCGATGTCTGTGTGGGGGTTGATAGCCTCTGTGTGGACATGGAGTTTGTGCCTGCATTCTTGACCAATGGTAATGTTGTATCGCGTGGAGTGGTTGGGGCAGTAATCACCCTGTTGTTGCAGAGAAGGCAGTTGTTGCTGTGCTTTAGTCAGCTGGTTTTGGGAGGCATGGGTTGGTGGCTGGCCTACGGGGGCATGCGGTTCTTCATCACATTTGCTGGTGTAAACAGCCCAAGCATCTTCCCAGCCCGGGCTGGTCATGAGGGTCTCTTTGTCTTCCGAGCTATCCTCCCATGTTATCAATAGGTGTTTGACTTCCTTTGGCAAGGAGTCTTCTGTCCTATGGTGATGTGTACATTCATTGCAGTGCCAATGTTGGTTGTCTTCAAGGGCATTTTGAGATGGCTTTTTGCCTCTGGTGGGAGACACTCAATGTGGTAGGCCCTGTGGCATGTGTCACAGACAATAGCTGTAGTATCATGCAGGCTGGGTCGTTTACATTCAGGGAGTTTGCTGCAGCATTCAACCACGCTATTCTGTGCATCGTCCATTATCTCCTCTGTTGTTGCAGCCCTTGCATGAGCTATCCTGTATTTTAAGATGCTCTGAGCAATTTCTGCTACCCATCCTTGCATGAGTGTGGGCTTCCACCGAACTACTACTTGGTCTTGCTGAGCTGTCCTTACCCTCTGGCCCTTTATTTTGCGGTGTTGGGCTGCCTTAGCTACTCCAACAATCGCATCGATCTGATCAACATCGGCAGCATATCTTATGTAGAGTTGTTCAAGTTGTCTTTCTTGGGCGGTGGTCAGGGGTTGTATGGCGGTGAGTTTTTGGTAAGAGCAGACATAAGGCTTATCATCAGTGCTCCTAACAGCAAGCCTCAAGGGTCTGCCTCTGTGCTTAGCACACAAGCAGAGCCTTCAGGCTTGCTGTTGGGAGCACTGGTTGTCCATAACCTGTCCATTATATTAGGTAGAACCTTGAAAGGGAATACTCAATTACACCTTTCCTACGCACATCCTTGTGCTGGAGTATAGCTTCAACCTCATAGTAGAGGCCATCGTCAAGGTCGAGAGGCGGGGATGATGGGAAGTAAGAACCATCTTACACCCCACTACCAGGGGGGGTCCTTGCATGGTGGGGACTGTGGTGTTCTGGTGGTTGATGGGTCTTGGTGATCCCCCCTCCCCCTTGCCCCCCACCTGATACTGCTTAAGCGACACTCGGACTTTAAGAAACCAGCAGAGCTTTGCTGAGGCTTGTCAGAGGAACAGGTTGACTCTGTTAGGTTTCAGGCACTTGCATGTGTATACCCAAGCATCCCAACCCCACATGAACTTGCTGCCAAGAATCCTTACTTCTGAGCCGTGAATTCCTTAGTTCTGAGCTGTGGAGAGTGCTCGGTCCCTAAGCAACTGGCATGTGCGATCGCTCGTTGGCAAGCAGATACTTGGATGAGTGACCCACACCCCTCCCCCATCATCTTAGGCCAGCATTCTCTAACTGGCCGATCGCTCTTTAGGAGGAACTCTTGTTCCGGGTGCCGCAGTCGTCTAGTGCGGTGGAGGCTGCCACTGTGCCTACTCCAAGCCACGGAAGTTCCTGGAACTTCTTTGGGAATGCAGTAGGCATAGTTGCTGTTGTTGCAGCTGCTGATCCTGCCACTGCCAGTCCTGCTTCTGATAGGCCCTCCTCTGAAGGTGGTGCTGCTGTGGTTGTTGCTGCTGCTGCTGGTGGTGGTGGTGGTAGCGTTGGTAGACCTCTTGCTGCACGCTGCTTGGCTGCCTCTGTCCTGTCTAGCGCTGAAAGAACAATTGTTGAGCCGATGCAGCTTCAGCAACTGTGTGTCTTGTGTTGTGTTTGCGTCGACGGTAGCTTCTTGCTGGCATGCCATTGTCTAGTAGCAGCAGGTGACCAGCCAATAGGAGCATACCACACATGTGCCTGCACCTACTTGTTCGTGATCGATGCTTACAGGCTGGAAACCCCTCCTGCGGCTTTGAGCTTGTCCAGGAGCTTCTGCCTTCAATTGCTCCAGCTGCTCAGGGTATTCAGGGCTTGGCTCATTCCTCAGCCATGTCGGGCCTCATAAAACAAACAAACAAAAGTTTAAGGTGCGGCAACCGCAAAGGGCTGCTAAGTCGAAACGACCAAACGCACCATCGGATGGGTCCAAAAACAATGGAATCCATACCACCAAGCAAGAGGAAGACCCAAGCAGACATCCAACTACGGACACGGCAAATAGTAGCACCAGCAAACAAATCACCAGCAGGAGACTGATTGGTGTGTCCAAATCAAACACAATCCAGAGCACCAACCAAGCAGGATGTCCAGTAAGTCCACCGCATATGTACCACCCAAGACGTCCAGCACACCAACCAAGGCTAATACCCAAGCATGTAGCTATCTAGACTTCAACCAGTTCCTCATCAGACGAATCACTAGGAACATCTGGCTCCGACTCCGAATCAAACATATCCAAATATTGACCTGCCGGGAGCAAGATATCTGGTAAATCCACCACATCAGTACCACCTGACTGATGGCAGTACCAACAGACACGAACACACACGGCCACATACTTGACCAAGGCCGAGAGAGGGACACAGCCAGTGGCTGACAGTGCCCAGAAATCAGCATACCGGAGCGAGGACAACGCGGCCACGGGGGGAACCACAGCTGCCAGAAACAAATCTCTAGCCTCAACAATTGTGGGGTGTTCACACATGAACAAACAATGCGCCTCATCATAGACGTCCGCGCCAAGCTGCTCATGCAAGCCAAAGTGAGCGTGAAAGACCTTCCTGATTATGATGTCCCATTCAGTGAGCTGGAGCATCTTGAGACGGCCTCCTGCTGGCTTCAGGTTCCATGGAGTGCATGCAAACCTAACATGAAGCAAAGAGGCCCGTAAGGTGTGCAAGTGTACCTGCGTCGCAGTCTATCTCAAAGATCAGGCGAGCATGGCCATCATTGGCCTATGTGTTCCTTGGAGAGAGAATCACTTTTATACATTCTGTTTAACGTGCACACCTCCCCTACTCTGCTTTGTCTTCATATGCTTCCACATGGCATGCTGCAAGTGGATGCCACTGCTGCTGCTGAGCGGTTCCTAGAGGGGGCCCGACGGCCCTGCTGATGCATCATCGCTAGGGCAGGGGCCGCATGCAATGTAGCGATCAGTCTGCCTTCCAGCTGCTAGTGGGGGATTGGGCGGGCCTGCTTCACTGCCACACCATTTGCATCCTGATAGGAACCGTGCTGATAAGCAGTTAATTTAAAGTAAGGATGCAGGGTCTTCTTGGTGCTATCCCATTCAGTGAGCAGGACCACGTAGAGGTGGCCTCTAATGTTGCCCTTGCTCACTGAGTGCCCGCAAAGCTAACATGAAACAAGGAGGCACGTAACTGTATGCAAAACGTATATGCGCCACAGTCACGAGGATTAGGCAGATGTGGCCGTCGGTGGGCACTGTGTTCTTGAGAGAGGACCACCCTCGTCCATTCAACCAACACAGTATCAGGTGCAGTCGGTTTTGTCTTCAGCTGCTGATGCCTGAGTCAGCCTGACATCGACGTGCTGGTTGTTGTTGTTGTTGTTGCTGCTACTGACGGTTCTTAGAGGGGCCCTGATGGGCCCGGTTGCTGTGCATAGCCAGGGCTTGAGGCAGGGGCTACATGCAAGGCTTTTGTAGGCATCCTACCCTGCTTGGACGCACAGAGTACAGAGTACAGCTTAGTAGTTACTGTGTTCCAAGCAGAGTGGATACATACATCACAACTCGTCAGGAGGCGGGGCTAGTACATGCATCATCAACACTGGCCAGGATGGGAGTGGGCTATCTGACTAGATAGTAGATGCATCACCACTAGCCAGAATGGGAGTGGGTGATCCTGAATGGTTACATGGTTACATCTACGCACACACCATTTCTGGCGTACACTTCAGGAAGTAGGCCTACTTAGCGAGGACCACCTACCCCAGAGTATGACTCAGCCAGTCCAACTCCACAATCAAGCAATCCACCTCCACCCCAACACCTCACATTTCGCACACTACACCATATCCACCATAGAAGGGGTGGCCACACATGCCCCACCCTTGTCCAGTTGCTTCTGCCCTCCTAGCTCCCCCTCCCACATCCCGCTCATCCCCCCCTTCCACCCAGGCTCCCTGTCGCACCCCCCAACCCAAAGATGTGGCCTCCCCACTGAAGAGGCCCTGTTTCCAGGCTCATTGGCTGGCCCTTTGTATACCTTTTCCTGCCTTGCTCTTCAGGTCTCATGCAGAGCCTGGATTGCATGCCTTTGCAGCTTGACAGCTGTGCTGTGTAGATGTGTGCCTCTTACACCAAGAAATGCCAGCTGTCGTATGGTGCACTCTTTATATAATGCTCCTGCAACTCCCATCCAAAATAATGGACTCCGTTCGATAATTGCACTTGGATGTCTCTCTCTTATGAGTTTGTATGTGGCAGCTGGCTGTGCTGCGTGAATGGGTCTCGCATTGTCCTACTTGGGTCTGTATCGATCCTTAATAGATAGTAGATGCATCACAGCTGGCCAGGAGGGGAGTGGTCTAGTAGATGGTTGGATCCAGACTGCCCAGGTTGGGGGGTGTCTGATGATGATGCATATGTCGCACTGGCTAACAGGGAGCAGACAACCCGCAATACAGGCCCCACAAACATGTTGGTACCATACCATTGTACCTGGGATGACACTCATGTGGCTGGGGACGGAGCTGCTTAGAGGTAGCAGCTTCCGGCTTCCGCCGCAAGTGCAGCTACTGCTACTGGGGAGTCAGGGCTTTGGTCCACTATCCCTTCCTCTCAGTCCTGGTAGTTGACTGCTACTTGAGTGGACAAGCTCAGCATGGAGTTCTACCAGGACTCAGAAGAATAGATAATGGAGATAGTGGATGAAGGCCAGCTATGGTAAGCCTGCATGGTCATCATGGTGCTGTATCTCCCAGCGCTCAGTCTTCTTATGTAGCTGTACTGCTGCTGAAAGAATGATTTGGGGAATAATGAAACGCTGAATATACTTCCACTGTAGTGGACGAAATAAAGAATCTTATACTAAACAATGTAAAATTGCCCAGGTAAAGGGTTTGTTAGTGGTGGGGCCTTTAGAGTCTAAGCCTGCGGGAGGAGGATTGTAGCATTCTGGAAGGTCTACTGTGCGCTTTGTATTGCCCATAGCTGCTAGTGCTGGTGTTGTGTAGGTCCTTCCACACTGTGAGTGCGGACCTCGGCAAACCAGCAGAGCTCTGCTGAGGCCATGTTTTGAAGGCATAAGCTGGTGTGTTAGATTCGAACACTCAGTTCCAGTAATAAACGGTAACAGACCAAACCCCACCCATGTATGGATTCATTTGGTCCCACCATGCCTGCCCTCCTGGCTTCAAGTCGTTCATTTACGCAAAAGTAGGGGAGCAGGCAGATTAGATGAGCAAGTGCTGGCCCAGCTTGTGTGGGCTTAGGTTCCCAAAGTGAAGGGTTAGTTTCAAAGCTAATTGTTGTGTACTCTGAATTATGAATGAAGTCAGTGCATTAGTCTGGACTCCAAACTGCTGGCACTGAAAATTTCACAGTGTTACAAGTCCAACCTATTGGAGTTAATCCCCAAGGCACCCATTCATCCTGGAATTGTGGCCAGATACGGTTTGATGCTTCCCAAGGTCTAAAATCTAGTGCAGGTTAGCACGCCATTGGGCCAAAAAGGCCTAAGACTCTTCACCTGGTGGGCGATGAAGTTGTGCCATACATGCCATGTAAGGCACAACTTATCAAGCAGTATCTGGGCTCCGTAGAAGGTTCTTGGTGACTAGATGTGGCAGAGGAGGGGGGCTGGTTTTCAGCACTGGGATAACTTCAGTCGCGACAATAGATATCATGATCATTGGTTCCCAGTCAGTGTGTATTGATCATATATATGGTGACTAGGTGCGTGTTTGTAGCAAATAGCAAGCAGGTAGTCATGGGGCATGCAATAGAATTCAAGGGCTGAAGACGTTATTGTATTGTGCAGCAAGGTCGTATCGCGTCTGTGGCAAAGCAACAATTAGGGGCTATAAAGGTCTGCCATCATGGTTTTCCCATCTTCATCTCTTACACTGCTTTGCAGTTGTCCTGTACTGCTTGCAGTCCAAGAGATTTAGATGGATAGGGGTCATGGTGTCCAGGATAAAATCTTTCTCCACCCACCTACTCCTGTATAGCAATACGCAAGGGCACTGCTTGATGGATGAGGAGACTGGAGACGGTGGTAATTACACCCCAACACCTAAACCCTCAACCTTATATTGCAGGGTTGTCGACTGCCATTTCCAGCTCGTTGCAGGCTCAAAAGTAGCAGGAGGAAATTTGCATGGATTGCAAAGGTATCTGCGCTTCAATCTCAAGGATAAACCAACATGCTCATTCTCCCAAGGCTGTCCAGCTTGCTTCCCTGGGGCTGCTACTGCTGCGGCTGCTTCCCTGAGGTGGTTCCTGCTGCTGCTGAGGGTTCTTAAGGGGGCAGATGCTGCAGCATAGCTTGGCCCCAAGGCGGCGCATGCACGGCTTTGTACGCATCCTACTCAGCTTTGACACCACGCTGCAGTTGACCCACCGTTTTTTATTGATTGTGTGAACCTTAGTTACAGCGCATGCATACAGAGTAAATGCATGACGACAGGCCAGTAGCGGGTTTCTTAGTAGATGAATTTTGACTCGCCACGATGGAAGGCTACTGAATTACTGGGGTTTTGGTCCAACCCTGGATTTCTGCGTACATGACATGGGGGGGCCGCTGAATGGTACTGTCTCCTTTATCCTAAGGGATCTTTCTGATATTACATCAAGTATTGGTGTATATAAATCCACTTCTGAATGGATAAGAATGCTGAATCCTAAGTCCCTGGCCAGAAAGGTTCCAAGGATGTTCATTCATTGGTGTCTGAGCCGGGGTTTGGGGCTGCTTTGAACTAGAGAGAGCTTGGGACATGTGCAGCTGTACTGCTGTGCTGGGTATATTCTGATATGATGAAACCTCATGGCACAGAACACACACCAAAGTCTGATACAGTTAGCAAACCCTCCCAATTATTTAAGTGCTTGTTTTCTTCTATACACTCTGGGTCCACAAGGAGCCACAGCAGGTGCTTTAACATTAGTTTAACACTACTACTGTATGACAGTGCGTCGGGTATCGAATATGGAGCAACAGTTTGTCCTTCAAGGTGTCCTCATGCATTGGATGCTCATATATTTTTTCCTGTGAGATTGGGCTGGTTATGTTCAATATTTAGCCAGCTTAGTGAGGGGCCTGTTTCACATTGCATTTATTTCTGTGTATGATACCAGCATGCTCTGGGGTACAGTAGTAACTCCAGCTAAAGGCCTGAGGAGCATACTACGTGTCTCGCTGCAGCCAGGAGTTGTACCTTTGAGAATCAATCAGAAGTGCGGACTTAAGGACGGCCGGATAGCCGCATGCTGTTGTCTGCAGAATAGAGCCTGTTAAAATAGACATGTGGCAGAGAATGGCTTGTTCATTTACATTCGGGCCCATCCTCAAAATTCTGAGGATTTGAACTGCTTGAGTGCTGGCAACGTTTGCCGCTTTCCAGGCAAGAGCTGCTACCCTCAACCAGCTCAATGCCCCAGAGCGTTTCCTGGTACCATGAAGGACCGGGCGCAGACATGTTTATGGTATGTACTGATGGGCTGGATGCCACCACTAAAAATTCGCTGATGCAACACAGGCTCACAGTTACTGAAGCTGCTGCACCACCACTTACACCACCATCACGTGCCCCCTGGCAGTAGCAGCAGCAGCGGCAGGATCTGCAGCAACAACAACAGCAAATGTCCCAGCTACTATCTCAAAGGAGTTCAAGGAATCTCTTAGGCAGAACAGCAAGCAGGACCAGCCAGGAGCAGCCAGGACGCCCAGTTTGGCATGTTTCTGGAGTGGACATACAGCACAACATGCAGTAATAAGAGTGCAGCCTCTAATGCATGTGAACGTGGTGCATGCTGGCACTGGAAGACGCTCAGCCAGCTAGCACATCATCAACTGACATTGACAAGTACGCGGCGTCACGCATTTCCCACTGTCAGTTGGTTGACTGCTATGCTACAGTTTAGGCCCTTGGAAGCTAAAGCATGAGGCGGACAATCAAGGGCTGATGCTAGTACTGGAGGCTGAAGGCTCAGATGCCCCGAGGCTGATTGGGTCTTGGAGATTCAAGGTGGTTGAAGTTGACTGTCTCCTTATGTTGCAGCGCATGGTACCTTCAATGGGATGAAAATTCCGGGCCAAGCCAGCACACTACTGGCACGACTGCACGAAGGGCAGGCTGTGCTTTGAGGCACAGGCCTGCTAGCAGATTACTTGGTCCACAAAGTGGTACCCTAAGGCAATGATCAGAGCAGGGCCGGCAATTGTAGACATGGTTAAGCTTAGGGTTCAGATGGCGTCACGACGCTTCCCCGAGGGCAGGTAACCGGCTGATGGAACCTACTTAGCATCGGAACCGAGCTCCGGTTCCGAGCCGGAACCGGGCTCCGGCTCTTGACCGCATCGTCTTGAACCCAAGGCTGCATGCCAAGGATGGGAGCACTGCTGGCTGGTGGCAAGCTGCCCAGCTGTTTTTAATTGTGAGTATTGCTTTTTGGAGATTTAGGACCGAGCTTCAATACTACTACGGTAGTCAGGGGGCTTTTGTCAAGCAAGGAACGTTAATGTCTTGTACCTCCCCTTGTTACAGAGCAAGCAAATCAGAGGACCCCAAACGCGAATACTTCAAATGGAAGGCTGTGATGGGTGGGCATGTTGTCCATGGATCTGACACCCATGAGCAACACTAGCACCCATCTGAAAAGCCCTTCAAGATGCCTCATGGAATTTAGGTGATGAATTGATTGTGATGGAATGCAAATGTATCTGCGCTGCAGTCTCCATCTTGAATCGAGTCCACATTTGACCCAGGTGGGCATGAACCTTGAGACCCATCAGCTCAAGGATCAGGCCCACCCGGGTCTCAGTGTTCCTTGGAGGAAAGACCACATGCGGACTGTTCAGCACGTGTCGCCGCTGCTCCGGTTTGTTCAGGTTGCTTCATTCCCTAGGGCTAGTGATGCTGGTGCCTGACATCTTGAGCCAGGTTGGCTTGATTGATTTCGCTATCAGATTCAGCTCTTGGAGGGGATGGAAGGGCCCACTGCTTCAGCATAGCTAGGGCCTGAGGTTTAGGGCTAAATCCTAAACCTTAAATCCTACACCCTAAGCCTGAGGCAGTGGCCGCATGCAATGGTCGGGATACATCATAGTCCGCTTGCCTTGTAGCGGGTCCAAGCCGATTAAATGCATCACGACTGGCCAGGATCTGGCATTCGTTTATTTGTCTTGTGCATTGGCCCCATTAGATACTGACCAAAGGACAGGCACATGCAAGGGTCGGGAAGCAAGGAAGCACATGCAATGGCCCATGCAATGGTCGGGAGGCATCATAGTCCGCTTGTCGGCTGCTAAGCTTAGCTAAAGCTTAGCCTTGCAGCGTGTCCAAGCCGAGTAGATGCATCACGACTGGCCAGGATGGTTGACTGGATTGTTTGGCATTCTCGGTCTCTACAAACTCCTACCCTGGATGGGGATGTGTGCCATTTTTTTATATGAGGTAGCTAATTTTGGGCCCCTGCCAGACCGTACTGTACTGTCTCCTATGCTAAAGCAGTTTTCTGAGAATTGGGATGTTCCACCTGAGAAGCAGCAGCTTTGGCAGTGGCCAGCGGGGCCCTATGCTTACTGCTCACAGCTGCTGTACAAGGTGCTGCTGGACGAGGACCAGGACCAGGGTTTAGGGTTTAGGTTTTAGGGTTTTCAGGGTGCTGCTGGGCCAGGGTTTAGGGTTTCCAGGGTGCTGCTGGGCCAGGATTCAGGGTTTAGGGTTTTCATGGCGCTGTTGAACCAGGGTTCAAGGTATAGGGGTTTCAGGGTGCTGCTGGACCAGGGTTCAGGGTTTTCAGGGTGCTGCTGGTGCTGCTGCTGGTGGTTGTAATGGTGTGATGTTCAAGTCGCTGCTGCACTTGTGCTTTCTGCCTCTGTTCTAGCAGCTGAAACAAATGGCTTGTGAGCTACAAAGCCCTCAATTGTTGCCTGGCGTGGTGGTGCTTCACCAACTTCTTGCAGGCATTCCATTGGCAGCAGGGACCATACACCAGTAGACACCCCAGAGAAATGTATGTACCTGCCATAGTGCTATCTTGAAACTACTCCTGCAGCCTTGACTTGCTTTAGAGTAGCAGAGACGAGAAGAAGAGACTCTGCTTACTTTCAAGCAGTTTAAGCCACATGAGCAG
Organism: Pseudopediastrum boryanum; assembly: GCA_963556185.1. Classification (NCBI taxonomy): domain Eukaryota; kingdom Viridiplantae; phylum Chlorophyta; class Chlorophyceae; order Sphaeropleales; family Hydrodictyaceae; genus Pseudopediastrum; species Pseudopediastrum boryanum. The sequence goes on from OY744504.1 coordinate 1,504,152, forward strand.
AAGGTTTTAGATCTATTTCTGCCTATCGAGGCTGCAGCTTCTGGGGGGTCAGGCCCTGGTCCACTACCTTCCTTTTGGTCCTGATAGAATGAAGCCCATGTTAGGCTGCTGCAAGCTAAAACAAGTCAACAGAGTCTCTCTTGTGATACTGTATCCTGGTGATTTGCTTAAAATAGATAATGCTGGGCTCAGGTGGCGGACCCCCTCAGCTATATGGAAGGATAGCTTTAATGAGAGGGTTTTAATCCCCTTTTCATCAGTGCCTTATAATAAAATTGCCTGGTGCCAGCGACACCCAGCCAGAGTCACCGCCCTGGCTGGGTTTGCTTTGCCTTGCTCCTTGACTTGGCAAATGATAACCCTTTTCAGGGTCAGGTATGACATGTGAGCCTGTGTCTTAGGCTCCCATGTGTGTTTGTCAGGGTTTAACATATTCTATAGCAACCAGAGCATAAGCAGCAGGTTTGTGTCATCATGCGCTTTCAAATGGCGCGTGTGTGGGGTGGGTTTCTGGCCACCTGAAAGGAGGGGGGGGGGGGCAGCTCCTCTGCCCACTGGACATCAGGGGGGACGAGCACGGGACGCAGATAATTCCCATGCTCTTATCAGAAATTGACATCCAGAACCCCCTGCCCCCCCCTCCCAAGGACTGTGCCCATGGGTCCCCCAGGTCTCGAAGCTGGCTCTGATAGTCAGCACTTGCTGGCGCACTACAATACACTTGGGTGGCATGGGTAGGTAGGTGGTAACCATGCTGTTTAGCCCGCCGGACACTTTGAGTCTAGGGGACCCTCAATACCCTGAGTCCCACCATGCAGACCCTCCATGGACTTGCAGCGAGCAGGCGTGGGTGGGTGAGTACCTGGCAATTAAAATATTTATCTGAGATCCATAGCATAGCAGTAGGAGCAATAATAGCTGGCTGTGGCAACTAGTTGCTCACATGTTTGTTATCCCCTACGGACATTAGTCGTTTGGATCTCGTTCTTGTCATCTCACAGAACAAGCGTAAGTACATTAATCGTGATAGCTATTGCTATAACGGGTCCTTGATCACCTTTGGTACCTGCTATTGTTTAAGAGCATGCAAGAACAAAAGGCCAAGCATAAGAACTGCAGTTATGAGAGGCCTCATTTAGGAGAGAGAGAACTATGCAGAGAAGGGAATTCCTTGTTTCTTGCATATGTTAAGGAAGTGGGCCCTTACCCAATATGAATAGGCCCACTACCATTTGGAGCCCAAACACATAAGCCCTAAAAAGTGTTAGTGTTCTGCACTACTGAATATGTGATTAAGACGCCCCTCATACGGTATGGGCTAGTTGACTATTCCAGACAACTACTAGGGTGGTCCCTACCCTGAGAAATATTGTGAAAAGAGTTTCTACACGGGTTCCTAGCGCCAATTCATCCCGTCAAGGTGGATACAGTGCTACCGTAGGAACCCTTGGCACAAGCCCATGTCGGAGACCGCTACAGAGTTTCTTTAAGTAGCTCTCTCTCTTTCTCTCTGTCTAAAGTCTGCTCTCGGATGCCGGCTTGCTTATGTGGTGTTGTGTCCTGCTCTGTGCATGTGGTTACAAAGCTAACCATGTTGTGTGGGTTTAGGAGCATGCGGTGTGCACCACCACATGCTGCTTTCCGACATGCTGGGGCTTTGCAAAGCTGCAACTCAGGCCACCTCTTGGTTGCTTTTGAAAGCTGTGCTTTCGGTGCTATATGCGCCCGGCTCCATGCTATATGATGCGAGCTGTGGCAACATAATGCGGCCCTGTGGGTGCATGCCGCCGACTGTATGGCAACATACTGCCGGCTGTGGCCGCATGCGGCCGGCCCCATGGCAACATGCGGCTCCCGTCTGTGGCCACATGCGGCCGGCCCTGTGGCAACATGTTCTGGCCTCATCCGGTCTGCTGGTTCTCATGCTGGAAGGCGGTGCTTCTGTCGTTGCTGCTGCTGCTGCTACTGCTGCTGCTGCTGCTGCTGTAGGTGGTGGTGGTAGTAGTAGTCGAGCTCATCATGCCGCACGCTTGCTTGGCTGCTTCTGTCCTATGTTGTAGTCAGAAGAGCAGAGATGTTCCAACCAATGCAGTTTCAGCAACTTTCGGGTTTAGGTAGTGTATTTGCTTCATCAGCTTCTTGCTGGCATGCTATTGGGTAGCTGCAGGGACCAGCCAATACGTGCACAGGTTCCACCAAGATGCCTGCACCCATGTACATGTGGTGTGTACATTTACACTGAAAAAGCTTCCCTGGCTTTGAGCGGCTTAAGGTAGCAGATTCTGCCTTCCACTGCTACAGCTGCTAGTGGGGAGTTAACGGGGTTGTCCTGGTGCACTGCCAACAAATTCCGTCCTGATAGGAAACCACGGTGAGCTGGTGCAAATTTAGTAAGCCTGCAGGGTCTTCTTGGTGGTGTCTCATTCAGCAAGGGGGACCATTTAGAGGTGGCCTCTTGGTTTCATGGTGTCCTTGTTTTCAGTGAGTGTACGCAAGCAAGGCGGCCACTAAGGCATGCAAACCTATTTGCGCCACAGTCACGAGGATTGGGCGGATGTGGCTGCCGGCGGGCGCTGTGTTTGTTGTGAGAGGAACACCTTCATGCTCATAGAACCAGCTCCTCAGCTGCAGTCCGTTTTGTCTTCAGCTGTTGCTGCCTGAGTTCGCCTGAAGTCGACGTGCTGCTGGTTGTTGTTGTTGCTGCTACTGGAGGTTCTTAGAGGAGCCCTGATGGGCATGCTGCTGTGCATATCCATGGCTTGAGGCAGGGGCGACATGCAAGGCTGTTGTAGGCATCGTACTCCATTGGACGCTCAGCGGATAAGCAGTTGAGTACAGCTTAGTTACTGTGAGTCCAAGCAGAGTAGATAGATGCAACATCAGTAGCCAGGATGGGAGTGCCGGAGTGGTCAAGTAGGTAGTAGTGGATTGAGAACGGCCAGGTTGGGAGGTACGGTCGCAGGAGATGCGTACGCCGCACGGGTCAACAAAGAACAGACCACCAGTAAGTACAGGCCCCACAAGCAAACATTTTGGCACCTCCCATTATACCTGGGATACGCTCCTGTGGCTGCGGAGCTGCTTAGAGGTAGGAGCTTCTGCCTTCTGCCGCTAATGCAGCTGCTACTAGTGGGGGGTCAGCGCTTTCGTCCACTATCCCTTCCTCTGAGGTCTAGTATTAGACTGCTTGGTGAGTGGACAAGGTCAGCATGGAGTTCTACCGGGCTTTAGATTAAGATAGTGGATATAGTTGAGATAGTGGACCAAGGCATGCCTACGCAGGCAGGCATGGTAAGTCTGCAGGGTCATCAATGGTGCTTTTGTCTCTCAGCGTTCAATCTTTCTCGAGAGTCTACTGCGGCTGAGATAATGACATGATTTGAGGGAACAGTGAATTCAAACGTATTGAAATGTATTGTATTTAAATTGAATGTATCTCCACTTAAGAGGATTATCCGGCACGTGAGAGAATTTTAAGGGGGAAAGCTAGTAAATCCAAAAGTTTCAGATCACACCCAAAACCGTCAATCGACATACTAAACACCATATGGACCTAATCTAAGGCTTGCACCATCGGTCTGCTCACTTTCGACAGACGGTATACTGCCCCATGCTTGCCACATGCTCACCACACGGCAAAGCCACAATGCTGTTCACAGATCTGTTATCTGCCCTACGCATATCAATACAACATATTGAGTGCAGAGACGCTTTGCTGGCGCAGTGCGCGGCTTTGGAAGACTCTCCAAGCACCCTCGCGCTCGGCCCTGGTACCGAGTCTGGAATTGACCCTTCCCCAGCCATATTTTTCAGAGAACCTAGCCCCGAACCGGGCGCGCTGTGAAGTACTTTGCTAAACTAAACTATTCCTGCTAGAAAAAGGCACACTTGCTTAACTTTTTCTGCGACGGCATAGGTGTGATGTTCAATGCCTGATAAAAGCATTACTACATTTGCAAGGCTATTTGAGTAAAGGAATCTCCGTGTTTGTTAGCACGAATCGATGAAATTATAAATGTAGATTAGGTTCCGCGTGTTTCCGCCGTCATTTCTCTGAAAAAAATGCAATGCGGTCACGTGATGTCACGGCCGAAGGTGGCCGGCCATGCCGTCCGAGAACCCTTGGGTCCGAGGCCGGTCCACCTACCGCTGGTTGGAAGGGTCTCATTGTGATCACTTTAGTATTACCAAAGTGGCTGAACACTTTCTGACGGCTTTTATGCGACATGCCAGACCAGTCCAAGATGCCCCTGGATTTACTAGCTTTCCCCCTTAATGCAGAGAGAGAACCCTATCCTCACATGCTAACTCTACCGCCATGTCCGTGCCTGCATGCGGCCGGCCATATGGCGACATGCTGCCGTCTGTGGCCGCATGCGGCCGGTCCTATGGCAGCGTGCTCCCATCTGTGGCCGCATGCGGCCGGCCCTATGGAGACATGCTGCTGCCTGTGGCCGCATGCGGCCGGCCGTATGGAGACATGCTCCCTTCTATGGCTGCATGCAACCAGCCATATGGCAACATGCTGCCGTCTGTGGCCGCATGCATCCGGCCCTATGGAGACATGCTGCCGTATGTGGCCGCAACGGTCAACCCTATGGAGACATGCTGCCGTTTGTGGCCGCGTGCGGCCGGCCCTATGGCAACATGCTGCCGTCTGTGGCCGCATGCGGTCGACCCTATGGAGACATGCTGCCGTCTGTGGCCGCATGCGACCAGCCAGATGACAACATGCTGCCGTATGTGGGCGCATGCGGCCAGCACTATGGCAGCATGCTACCGTCTGTTGCCGCATGCAGCCGGCGTTATGGCAACATGCAGCCGGCCCTATGGCAACATGCTGCCGTCTGTGGCCGCATGCAGCCGGCCTATGGAGACATGCTGCCTTTTGTGGCTGCATGCGGCCGGCCCTATGGAGACATGTTGTCGTTGCGGCTGCCATTGCTGCTGCTGCTGTTTGTGGTGGTGGTGGTGGTGGTAGTAGTCTACCTCTTGACGCACGCTTGCTTAAGTTGCCTCTATCTTATGTTTCAGCTTCGACATAAAATGCGAGCTCTCTTCACCAATTCGCATTAACTCGGTCTGGGTGTTTCCGGGCCAATGGCCCGCGCGCACTGCCTAATTGTTGCACATCTGCCGCAGACAAACATTTGGCACCCTGGGGCATTCGGTACCTTGGTGCTATAAATAGTTGGTGCTACAAGTCTTTGGACGGGTGTCCATTGTCACTTACCATAACATACCACATCCCTAGGGGCTACTCGAGCAGCAAGTACTGTGGAGCGAGGTCGGAAGGCTGTACATCGAGTACCCTTATTGTCCTCCATGAAAGCACACAAACTCACCGTCCCCCTTACTCGAGTGCGTGCTGACATCACTACCATTGCTGGACCTGCAGCAGCAGCAGCAGCAGCAGGGGGAGGAGTGAAGCAGCACCAGGAACAGCAGAACTTTGGAGCACCACAATTAGCAGCACTAGCAGTGGGAGGGGAAGCACCACAGCCACTTGACAGCCCCAGAACCAGGCACACCAGCGTGATAACCGCTATCAGCCGAGCACTGATGTAGCGCAGGATGCAGCCGCGCACAGAGGGGAACCAGAACCACCAGAAGGCTCCAAGCTGAAAGCTGCAAGGGGTGGCCTAGCACGGCTGGCATGCCGCCTGCCATTACGGGTGTCTGATATGACATAAGCAATCATGCAGCAGACGCAAAAGCAGCAGCAATGGCAAGATGAGAAGAAATAGCATCAAACACAGCATCAGCAGCAGCGGCGGCAATTGCACCAGCAGTAGGAGCAGGAGCAGCAGAAGCAGCCCAAGTCAAGCACCGATAGCAGCTCATGTCAGAACAGTATGCTGGCCACCAGTGGGACTGGGAAGCAGGTTGAAGTAGCAGGGGACAACCGCGTACTGGTGGGAGTCACGCTTCCGATGGGGGTCACGCTTCTGGAGGGGGTCACGGTTCTGGCAGGGGTCATGCTTGTGGTGGGGGTCACGCTTGTGGCGGGGGTCACGGTTCTGGCGGGGGTCACTCTTCTGGCGGGGGTGAAACCCTTCGGGGGGGGCCCGCTTCTGGGGTGGTCACGCTTCTGGCGGGGGTCACGCTTCCGGCGGAGGTCATGCTTGTGGCGGGGGTCATGCTTGTGGCGGGGGTCACGCTTGTGGCGGGGATCACGCTTGTGGTGGGGGTCACGCTTCTGGCGGGGGTCACGCTTCTGGCGGGGGTCACGCTTCTGGGGGGGGGGGGGGCGCTTCTGGGGGGGTCACGCTTTCGGCGGGGGTCACGCTTCCGGCGGGGGTCATGCTTGTGGCGGGGGTCACGCTTGTGGCGGGGGTCACGCTTGTGGTGGGGGTCACGCTTCTGGCGGGGGTCACGCGGGGGGGGGGGGGTCACGCTTCTGGCGGGGGTCACGGTTCCGGCGGGGGTCATTCTTGTGGCGGGGGTCACGCTTCTGGGGGGGGGGGCGCTTCTAGGGGGGTCACGCTTTCGGCGGGGGTCACGCTTCCGGCGGGGGTCATGCTTGTGTCGGGGGTCACGCTTGTGGCGGGGGTCACGCTTCTGGCGGGGGTCACGCTTCTGGCAGGGGTGAAACCCTGGTCACGCTCATGGCGGGGGTGAAACCCTTCTGGGGGGGCACGCTTCTGGGCGGGTCACGCTTCCGGCTGGGGTCACGCTTCTTGGGGGGTCACGCTTCTGGCGGGGGTCACGCTTGTGGCGGGGGTCACGCTTGTGCCGGGGGTCACCCTTGTGGCGGGGGTTATGCTTGTGGCGGGGGTCATGCTTCTGGGATGGGTCACGCTTCTGGGGGGGTCACGCTTTCGGCGGGGGTCACGCTTCCGGCGGGGGTCACCCTTGTGGCGGGGGTCACGCTTCCGGCGGGGGTCACGCTTCCGGAGGGGGTCACGCTTCCGGAGGGGGTCACGCCTCTGGGGGGGGGCCCGCTTCTGGGGGGGTCACGCTTTCGGCGGGGGTCACGCTCCCTACCAACAGACCCCTGAGTTAATCCCTTAATCTTGCTTAATCCTCAGTGGGCCTACTGGACTTATATGGACTTACGGATTAACGGATATAGGGATTTATTGAAGTATATCCTGGACTTAAAGTAAGTCCTTAATCCCTAATCCTGATACATCCTGGAGGACTTATGGATTAGGGATTAAGGATTAGAGACTAAGGATTAAGGATTAGGTGCGATGAAACAAAACAAACAAACAAAAATTTAAGGTGCGGCAACCGCAAAGGGCTGCTAGGTCGAAACGACCAAACACACCATCGGATGGGTCCAAAAACAATGGAATCCATACCACCAAGCAAGAGGAATACCCAAGCAGACATCCAACTACGGACACGGCAAACAAATCACCAGCAGGAGACTGATGGGTGTATCCAAATCAAACACAATCCAGAGCACCAACCAAGCAGGATGTCCAGTAAGTCCACCGCATATGTACCACCCAAGACGGCCAGCACACCAACCAAGGCGAATACCCAAACATGTAGCTATCTAGACTTCAACCAGTTCCTCATCAGACGAATCACTAGGAACATCTGTCTCCGACTCCGAATGACTGCTAGCAACCACCCGTCCAGCAGCAGGCCCCTACGAAAAAAAAAATAAAAAAAAATGCGTCCACCAACATAATAGAATTACCAGTTCTAGTTGCTTGACTCTTACTGAGCAACTGCACATACAAACACCCCACACACATACAACGATACGTACTACACAAACGCAATCAATCAAAAAACACTATACAGATATGCATGCTCATGCATGCCCATGCATATAGCCACCAACACAGGGACCGCATTCCCAAAGCACATTAGTCTGTATGTGTGTATAGTCTTGTCAGCACCACACTGCTAGTATGTGACATGAGTCTAAAACTGCTGCTGCATTACAAGTCATCCATGGCTGCTTGCACTTGCAGAGCAAGGTCTGGGCACTTCTTGACAGCGGCAACCAGCAGAGCAACCAAAGCACTGCTGTCCACCGTGTCTGGGCTTGGCACAGATCCTGCTGCTGCTGTCTTAGTGGATGAGCCTTTGCCAGCCCCTGCTACTGCTGCCTTAGAGGATGAGGCGCTGCCAACCCCTGTTGCTGCAGGGTCATTTTCCTTGTTGCCAGAGCTTTTAGACACATTTGCTGTGCTGCCCTTATGACCCTTGGGAGCTGCTGCTTCTAAAACAGGTGCTGCTGCTGCTGCCGCCGGTGCTGCTGCACTTCTTGTCACCCTCTGAACCCTCCGCCTCCCTCCCCTGCCCTCAGCACCCCCTTCTGCACCATCATGCTCCTCTGCACACTCTGGTGCTGCTGCACCGCCAGACGCTTCTGCTGCTGCTGCTTTGTTGTTGGCCTCTGCCAGCATGCAGTAGCATAAACAGATTCAGTTCGATGACATGTCTTACTGAAGCATACATGCGGGTGGGTGGATAGGACACATGGCTCATGAGACATGCATTAAAGAGCTGCGTGCTACACACCAGAAGGCAGAAAGTCGTGCTTGCATCCACCAGCAATTGGAGCAACTGAGGAAACTGTCTCAGCCATTTTAGCACCTGTTCGATACATCCGCTTAAATTTTAAAAAATGGCAACGTCGGTTTTCCTGCTTACTTATGTGTAGAGAGAAAGAGACTACATTTGTTGCAGAGAGTAGTGAGCTAATGTTATCTGAGACTACATACGTACAATGAAAGTGGCCTTGCATGCAGATGCCCCACAAGCTCACCTCCAGATGGCTGGTTGCTCTGCTGTTGTGACCCAGGTGTCTCATCCACGTCAACAGCTTTGGCCCCTGCAGTAACCATAGTCGGGAAAGTAAGCCAATCTGCCACAATATTGCCCCCTCCGCCTGCATCTTACAGCTACCAGTATGTACGCAAGGGATCACCTGATGTGAGGACAGCAGGAGGCGTACTGCATCCTGGTACATATGCTGTGAGGAACCTTAAGCATTGGGCTATTGGCCAGAAGAACATGCTTACCATCTGCTTTAATCATCTTCTTCTTGGCCAAGCATAGCTCCTTAGCAGCGGCCTGCCTCTTGAGAGCACCTACGTACAAGCAATTGGACCTCAAGGCTGCCATGGACATGCTCAACATCATACTGAACTGACTGGGGCACTTACCCTCCTTGAGGTTCTTGAACTTTTTTTTTATGCTGGCAAACAACCTCTCGTCTGTCCAGTGCTCTGTGCTCAAGCCTGCTTCCAAGATGTCCTGTCTCATGGCAGTGGTGAGCTCAGGGAGGCTCTGCAGCAGGAGACTGGGATTGAGACTTTAGACGATAAGGATGGGGATAGAACTTTCAGACTGAACCATACTTACCAGGATGTTCTTCTGGTTAGCTTCTGTAGCCCCTGCTGCATTGTATGGGGCCAACTTCTCTACAGTGTACGTCATGGCAGCACTGAAGTCGTGCACGTTCAAGGTGGTCTTGAAAGCGTTTACATAAGCCTCCATCCTACCAATGGCGGCCTGTGGCAAACGCATCCTGCTATGACCACCGTTGATGCTGTCGCCTGGTCCATCCTCGCTGCCAGAGGACCTGCAACACGAGTCGAGACGTATTTCACCAGGTGTGCATAAGCTTAACAGTGCCATACGCGAGCGCGGTAATATGAGCTGAACTGCTTCCTTGTCTTGTCTTATTTGGAGGGACCTCCACCTCGCCATGTGTGTAGTCCGCGAGCGATCCTAGTCAGTTCAACAGGCTTGGCATCTGGCAGAATGCTGCGCAGCTGATCCATGACCTTCTCCTGATCCCTATCGGTTATCGCCAGAATGTCTTTCAAGCCAACAGTGTTTCTGCTTAACAACGCTAGGGTGCCCTGCAAAGCCTCGGGATTGTCTGCATCGACTTCGCTGTAGCCAGCATAGGCTATCAGGAAGTCTTTTACAGTCTCTAGAACTGGCTCCTCTGCGGATCTAGCCATCTGTATAGATTGCTTTGGCTGCCTGAGGGCTGGCTGAGTTGTGTTCTCGAAGTTAACAATGGCTGTTACCGCCTTTTGGGCCAGAAGGCTTGCAGCACGTGTGCTTCTTGGACGAGGAGGTGGCAGTGGCCTAGGTTGGCGTGGCTTACGGACTGGGCGAGCCTGCTGCAGTTGTGCTTTGAACTCATCAACGGTACTCTTTAAGTTCGCATTGATGAAGGCCGTATTTTGGAGTATACGGGCTTCGCGTTCGCGCTCGTAAGCTGTTTTGGCAGGAGGAACAAACGCCATGCTGACAAACCCAGCGATGTCCAACTCATTGCAATCAATAACACTATTAACACCACTCAGAAGCACAGTCGGGGCAGTTCAAATGGGGCAGGGCTTTGTGAGGCGTAAACATCAAGTGACCAGCAACCAAGTGTCCGTCAACTAAGATGTGCCAATCTTAAGTTATCAAGCTTGTGACGGGTGTTTCTGCATCAAGCGGCATCTGTGTCGCGTCTGACGGTCAGGGGTCTGCTGCTGTGCAAGCTCTTAAAATGCAGGGTGCATGGGAAGTGCCAGCGGCAGGTGGTAGTGCTTGCGGTTAATCGTTCGCGTCGATGGGCTTATGGATAACGATGACGATGACGTAGACAAATTGAAAGATTTGTACTTGTGCTTGTGTAATACATGCTACCCGGCTAGGTACCAGGAATGGGCAAGAGATGGGTGGAACCCAGCTAAGTACCTTAGACCTAAAGCTACCTGCGATACCCATCGATTTAGGCTTGGTGCTAAGAAATGGAAGGATGCTAGTGGAAAGCACATCCACTGCGTGTATGCTAGGGAGGAAGACCGCACCCAGCAGCCCTCTCCAGAAGAGATCGCACGGCGCCTAAAGCTCGCAGGACCACCGCAACAGGCAGCACCAGCAGGTGCAGCAGCAGGCGCAGCAGCAGGTGCAGTAGCAGGCGCAGCAGCAGGAGCTGCAGCAGGTGCAGCAGCAGGAGCTGCAGGAGCAGCAACAACTCGGCAGGCTACTCTTGGTGTACCTGGGCAGGAGCAGGGAGATGGGTTGGCACGTCTTCTGCATGCAGACCCTTCTGTTCTGGGTACTGTTTTGGGCAACAACCCAGGACTTCTGGCAGCGGCCATGGAGGAACTCACTGCTGAGCAGCGGCAAGCAGTGCTACGTATGTTGCAGCAGCCAGATCCAGAGGCTGAATTACAGGTAAGCATATGACAATATCTGTAAATGAAAAAGTTCATGCAGATGTCTGTGTCGTTGCTCCGGACATCATAAGTTGGACATTGCATCGGGATGGCTGCTTGGAGCACGAGGGACTAGCAAGCATGACACACATATGATAGCTCACAGGTAACACGTATGCTACTTTCAAATGCTTACATAGGCTGAACTGCTGAAGGTATGCACATGGGCTGTAATATTTTTTGTACTGTGGTGCCAACAGCCAGATAGCTTATTGGTGATATGGCTGTGCCATTGCAGGACGATGGCAATGGAGGAGAGATGGAATTTGAGCAGGGAGCGCTTGACGATCCCCCTGATGAGGGCACTCTTCCGGGGGAGGGTGATGGAGGGATCTACAAGGGACGCTTTGGAAGCAGGACCTACACCTACACTGAGCCCTCCAACAGCTATCCTCAGAATCGAGACATGGTATCGGCACTGTCGGTGCTGTTCTCTGAAATTCTTCTCTTGGCTGCTGATTATGGCCTGCCAGAGTCAGAGTATAGCAACTGGTACAAGATGACTAGCTAGGGCAAGCAAGACTTCTGTTTGATCCTTCGTGTTACAGGACACTTCCAGGCTTGTATTGCGTATTCTATTTGCACGGCATGCAAGGATCGTATGCAGGTGTCTCTACATGTATGCATGCTATGCAATGGCTAGTATGTTAAGTGATCAGGGTATGGCAATTCTGCTGTTGATTGGGAGAACTTCTGGTGGAGGGACCGAGGTCTTACTTTTGCTGCATGCATGCAGTACGCCTGTTGTCTCAGCTGTCACGGGGAAATCTTGGCAGCTACGTGATCAGCTAATTCGTATGATGGTCACTTGGGATAGAGATTGCAGCTCAGTCTTACTTGGATGGGTGGCTGCTGGATCGGGCGCAACTATGCTATATGTGATGATGGTCTGCTGCCTTGCTTGTGGTCAGCTGGGCTTCACAATCCCTTTGCCACTGGTATATGTGCGTTGTGCATATGTACATGGCATGTGATGTATTCGTTCGTGCATGTTGATGATGGGTTCTGGCAGTATGTATGTACTTATGGGAATGTATGTATGTATGTATGGCTATGTACTAGCTAGTAAGTAGGCGCGGCGGCGGTAGCGGTTTATATGTATGCTGCTGCTGTATTGGTCTCTTATGGCTTTGGAGATGTAGGAGGACATGTAGAGTCTCTCGATATGGTTTTCCTGTCCTTAAGATACGGCTCCCTTGGTGAAAACGACACTTCTCACACCTGCCTGGGATTAAGAAATAAATCCTGGGACTTATGTAGGACTTCCCAGGATTAACTCTGGGATTTACGGATTTATCCAGGGGTCTGTTGGTAGGGGCTTCCGGCGGGGTTCATGCTTGTGGCGGGGGTCACGCTTGTGGTGGGGGTCACGCTTCTGGCGGGGGTCACTCTTCAGGGGGGGGGTCATGCTTCTGGCGGGGGTCACGCTTCCGGCGGGGGTCATGCTTGTGGCGGGGGTCACGCTTCTGGGGGGGGGGCCCGCTTTGGGGGGGTCACGCTTTCGGCGGGGGTCACGCTTCCGGCGGGGGTCATGCTTGTGGCGGGGGTCACGCTTGTGGCGGGGGTCACGCTTCTGGCGCGGGCCACGCTTCTGGCGGGGGTCACGCTTCAGGCGGGGGTCACGCTTTTGGCGGGGGTGAAACCTTGGTCACGCTCATGGCGGGGGTGAAACCCTTCGGGGGGGGGGTTCACGCTTCTGGGGGGGGTCACGCTTCTGGGGGGGTCACCATTCCGGCGGGGGTCACGCTTCCGGTGGGGGTCACGCTTCTTGGGGGGTCACGATTCCGGCGGGGGTCACGCTTCTGGCGGGGGTCATGCTTGTGGCGGGGGTCACCCTTGTGGCGGGGGTCATGCTTGTGGCGGGGGTTATGCTTGTGGCGGGGGTCATGCTTCCGGGGGGGGTCACGCTTCTAGGGGGGTCACGTTTTCGGCGGGGGTCACGCTTCCGGCGGGGGTCACGTTTGTGGCGGGGGTCACCCTTGTGGCGGGGGTCACCCTGGTGGCGGGGGTCACGCTTGTGGCGGGGCTCACACTTCGGGGGGGGTCACGCTTCCGGGGGGGGTCACGCTTCCGGCGGGGGTCATGCTTCCGGCGGGGGTCACGCTTCTGGCGGGGGTCACCCTTTTGGGGGGTCACGCTTCTGGCGGTGGTCACGCTTCTGGCGGGGGTCACGCTTGTGGCGGGGGTCACGCTTGTGGTGGGGGTCACGCTTGTGGTGGGGGTCACGCTTCTGGTGGGGTCACGCTTCTGGTGGGGGTCACGCTTCTGGTGGGGGTCACGCTTCTGGGGGGGTCACGCTTCTGGCGGGGGTCACGCTTCTGGCGGGGGTCACGCTTGTGGCTGGGGTCACGCTTGTGGTGGGGGTCACGCTTCTGGTGGGGGTCACGCTTCTGGTGGGGGTCACGCTTCTGGCGGGGGTCACGCTTCTGGCGGGGGTCACCCTTCTGGCGGGGGACATGCTTGTGGTCGGTGGGGGTCAAGTCTGTGGCAGGGGTCACGCTTCTGGCGGGGGTCACGGTTTTGGCGGGGGTCACGCTTGTGGTGGGGGTCACGGTTGTGGCGGGGGTCACGCTTCTGGCGGGGGTCACCCTTTTGGGGGGGTCACGCTTCTGGCGGGGGTCATGCTTCTGGCGGGGGTCACGGTTCTTGCGGGGGTCATGCTTGTGGTGGGGGTCACGCTTGTGGCGGGGGTCACGTTTGTGGCGGGGGTCACGCTTTTGGAGGGGGTCACGCTTCTGGCGGGGGGTGAAACCCTTCGGGGGGGGTTCACGCTTCTGGGGGGGGTCACGCTTCTGGGGGGGTCACGCTTCTGGCGGGGGTCACGCTTCCGGCGTGGGTCATGCTTGTGGCGGGGGTCACGCTTCTGGGGGGGGCCGCTTCTGGGGGGTCACGCTTTCGGCGGGGGTCGCGCTTCCGGCGGGGGTCGTGCTTCCGGCGGGGGTCGCGCTTGTGGCGTAGGTCACGCTTCCGGCGGGGGTCATGCTTGTGGCGGGGGTCACGCTTGTGGCGGGGGTCACGCTTGTGGTGGGGGTCACGCTTCTGGCGGGGGTCACGGGGGGGGGGGGGTCACGCTACTGGCGGGGGTCACGGTTCCGGCGGGGGTCATTCTTGTGGCGGGGGTCACGCTTCTGGGGGGGGGGGGCGCTTCTAGGGGGTCACGCTTTCGGCGGGGGTCACGCTTCCGGCGGGGTTCATGCTTGTGTCGGGGGTCACGCTTGTGGCGGGGGTCACGCTTCTGGCGGGGGTCACGCTTCTGGCAGGGGTGAAACCCTGGTCACGCTCATGGCGGGGGTGAAACCCTTCTGGGGGGTCACGCTTCTGGGCGGGTCAAGCTTCCGGCGGGGGTCACGCTTCTTGGGGGGTCACGCTTCTGGCGGGGGTCACGCTTGTGCCGGGGGTCACCCTTGTGGCGGGGGTTATGCTTGTGGCGGGGGTCATGCTTCTGGGAGGGGTCACGCTTCTGCGGGGGTCACGCTTTCGGCGGGGGTCACGCTTCCGGCGGGGGTCACCCTTGTGGCGGGGGTCACGCTTCCGGCGGGGGTCACGCTTCCGGAGGGGGTCATGCATGTGGCGGGGGTCACGCCTCTGGGGGGGGGCCCGCTTCTGGGGGGGTCACGCTTTCGGCGGGGGTCACGCTTCTGGCGGGGGTCACGCTTTTGGCGGGGGTCACCCTTGTGGCGGGGGTCACGCTTGTGGCGGGGGTTATGCTTGTGGCGGGGGTCATGCTTCTGGGGGGGGTCACGCTTCTGGGGGGGTCACGCTTTCGGCGGGGGTCACGCTTCCGGCGGGGGTCACCCTTGTGGCGGGGGTCACGCTTCCGGCGGGGGTCACGCTTCCGGAGGGGGTCATGCATGTGGCGGGGGTCACGCCTCTGGGGGGGGGCCCGCTTCTGGGGGGGTCACGCTTTCGGCGGGGGTCACGCTTCTGGCGGGGGTCACGCTTTTGGCGGGGGTCACCCTTGTGCCGGGGGTCACGCTTGTGGCGGGGGTTATGCTTGTGGCGGGGGTCATGCTTCTGGGGGGGGTCACGCTTCTGGGGGGGTCACGTTTTCGGCGGGGGTCACGCTTCCGGCGGGGGTCACGTTTGTGGCGGGGGTCACCCTAGTGGCGGGGGTCATGCTTGTGGCGGGGGTCACGCTTCGGGGGGGGTCACGCTTCCGGGGGGGGTCACGCTTCCGGCGGGGGTCATGCTTCCGGCGGGGGTCACGCTTGTGGCGGGGGTCACGCTTCTGGCGGGGGTCACGCGGGGGGGGGGTTCACTCTTCTGGCGGGGGTCACGCTTCCGGCGGGGGTCATGCTTGTGTCGGGGGTCACGCTTCTGGTTGGGGTCACGCTTCTGGGGGGTCACGCTTCTGGGGGGGTCACGCTTGTGGCTGGGGTCACGCTTGTGGTGGGGGTCACGCTTGTGGTGGGGGTCACGCTTCTGGTGGGGGTCACGCTTCTGGGGGGTCACGCTTCTGGCGGGGGACATGCTTGTGGTCGGTGGGGTCCAAGTCTGTGGCAGGGGTCACGCTTCTGGCGGGGGTCACGGTTTTGGCGGGGGTCACGCTTGTGGTGGGGGTCACGGTTGTGGCGGGGGTCACGCTTCTGGCGGGGGTCACGCTTCTGGCGGGGGTCACGCTTCTGGCGGGGGTCACCCTTTTGGGGGGGTCACGCTTCTGGCGGGGGTCATGCTTCTGGCGGGGGTCACGGTTCTTGCGTGGGTCATGCTTGTGGTGGAGGTCACGCTTGTGGCGGGGGTCACGTTTGTGGCGGGGGTCACGCTTTTGGAGGGGGTCACGCTTCTGGCGGGGGGTGAAACCCTTCGGGGGGGGTTCACGCTTCTGGGGGGGTCACGCTTCTGGCGGGGGTCACGCTTCCGGCGTGGGTCATGCTTGTGGCGGGGGTCACGCTTCTGGGGGGGGCCGCTTCTGGGGGGTCACGCTTTCAGCGGGGTTCACGCTTTCGGCGGGGGTCGCGCTTCCGGCGGGGGTCATGCTTGTGGCGGGGGTCACGCTTGTGGCGGGGGTCACGCTTGTGGTGGGGGTCACGCTTCTGGCGGGGGTCACGCGGGGGGGGGGGGGTCACTCTTCTGGCGGGGGTCACGGTTCCGGCGGGGGTCATTCTTGTGGCGGGGGTCACGCTTCTGGGGGGGGGGGGGGCGCTTCTAGGGGGGTCACGCTTCCGGCGGGGGTCATGCTTGTGTCGGGGGTCACGCTTCTGGCGGGGGTCACGCTTCTGGCAGGGGTGAAACCCTGGTCACGCTCATGGCGGGGGTGAAACCCTTCTGGGGGGTCACGCTTCTGGGCGGGTCACGCTTCCGGCGGGGGTCACGCTTCTTGGGGGGTCACGCTTCTGGCGGGGGTCACGCTTGTGGCGGGGGTCACGCTTGTGCCGGGGGTCACCCTTGTGGCGGGGGTTATGTTTGTGGCGGGGGTCATGCTTCTGGGGGGGGTCACGCTTCTGGGGGGGTCACGCTTTCGGCGGGGGTCACGCTTCCGGCGGGGGTCACCCTTGTGGCGGGGGTCACGCTTCCGGCGGGGGTCACGCTTCCGGCGGGGGTCATGCTTCTGGCGGGGGTCACGGTTCTTGCGGGGGTCATGCTTGTGGTGGGGGTCACGCTTGTGGCGGGGGTCACGTTTGTGGCGGGGGTCACGCTTTTGGAGGGGGTCACGCTTCTGGCGGGGGGTGAAACCCTTCGGGGGGGGTTCACGCTTCTGGGGGGGGTCACGCTTCTGGGGGGGTCACGCTTCTGGCGGGGGTCACGCTTCCGGCGTGGGTCATGCTTGTGGCGGGGGTCACGCTTCTGGGGGGGGCCGCTTCTGGGGGGTCACGCTTTCAGCGGGGGTCACGCTTTCGGCGGGGGTCGCGCTTCCGGCGGGGGTCGCGCTTGTGGCGTAGGTCACGCTTCCGGCGGGGGTCATGCTTGTGGCGGGGGTCACGCTTGTGGCGGGGGTCACGCTTGTGGTGGGGGTCACGCTTCTGGCGGGGGTCACGGGGGGGGGGGTCACGCTACTGGCGGGGGTCACGGTTCCGGCGGGGGTCATTCTTGTGGCGGGGGTCACGCTTCCTGGGGGGGGGGCGCTTCTAGGGGGTCACGCTTTCGGCGGGGGTCACGCTTCCGGCGGGGTTCATGCTTGTGTCGGGGGTCACGCTTGTGGCGGGGGTCACGCTTCTGGCGGGGGTCACGCTTCTGGCAGGGGTGAAACCCTGGTCACGCTCATGGCGGGGGTGAAACCCTTCTGGGGGGTCACGCTTCTGGGCGGGTCAAGCTTCCGGCGGGGGTCACGCTTCTTGGGGGGTCACGCTTCTGGCGGGGGTCACGCTTGTGGCGGGGGTCACGCTTGTGCCGGGGGTCACCCTTGTGGCGGGGGTTATGCTTGTGGCGGGGGTCATGCTTCTGGGGGGGGTCACGCTTCTGGGGGGGTCACGCTTTCGGCGGGGGTCACGCTTCCGGCGGGGGTCACCCTTGTGGCGGGGGTCACGCTTCCGGCGGGGGTCACGCTTCCGGCGGGGGTCACGCTTCCGGAGGGGGTCATGCATGTGGCGGGGGTCACGCCTCTGGGGGGGGGCCCGCTTCTGGGGGGGTCACGCTTTCGGCGGGGGTCACGCTTCTGGCGGGGGTCACGCTTCTGGCGGGGGTCACCCTTGTGGCGGGGGTTATGCTTGTGGCGGGGGTCATGCTTCTGGGGGGGGTCACGCTTCTGGGGGGGTCACGTTTTCGGCGGGGGTCACGCTTCCGGCGGGGGTCACGTTTGTGGCGGGGGTCACCCTGGTGGCGGGGGTCATGCTTGTGGCGGGGGTCACGCTTCGGGGGGGGTCACGCTTCCGGGGGGGGTCACGCTTCCGGCGGGGGTCATGCTTCCGGCGGGGGTCACGCTTGTGGCGGGGGTCACGCTTCTGGCGGGGGTCACGCGGGGGGGGGGAGTTCACTCTTCTGGCGGGGTCACGCTTCCGGCGGGGGTCATGCTTGTGTCGGGGGTCACGCTTCTGGTTGGGGTCACGCTTTTGGGGGGTCACGCTTCTGGGGGGGTCACGCTTGTGGCTGGGGTCACGCTTGTGGTGGGGGTCACGCTTGTGGTGGGGGTCACGCTTCTGGTGGGGGTCACGCTTCTGGGGGGTCACGCTTCTGGCGGGGGACATGCTTGTGGTCGGTGGGGGTCAAGTCTGTGGCAGGGGTCACGCTTCTGGCGGGGGTCACGGTTTTGGCGGGGGTCACGCTTGTGGTGGGGGTCACGGTTGTGGCGGGGGTTACGCTTCTGGCGGGGGTCACGCTTCTGGCGGGGGTCACCCTTTTGGGGGGGTCACGCTTCTGGCGGGGGTCATGCTTCTGGCGGGGGTCACGGTTCTTGCGGGGGTCATGCTTGTGGTGGAGGTCACGCTTGTGGCGGGGGTCACGTTTGTGGCGCGGGTCACGCTTTTAGAGGGGGTCACGCTTCTGGCGGGGGGTGAAACCCTTCGGGGGGGGTTCACGCTTCTGGGGGGGTCACGCTTCTGGCGGGGGTCACGCTTCCGGCGTGGGTCATGCTTGTGGCGGGGGTCACGCTTCTGGGGGGGGCCGCTTCTGGGGGGTCACGCTTTCAGCGGGGGTCACGCTTTCGGCGGGGGTCGCGCTTCCGGCGGGGGTCATGCTTGTGGCGGGGGTCACGCTTGTGGCGGGGGTCACGCTTGTGGTGGGGGTCACGCTTCTGGCGGGGGTCACGCGGGGGGGGGGGGTTCACTCTTCTGGCGGGGGTCACGGTTCCGGCGGGGGTCATTCTTGTGGCGGGGGTCACGCTTCTGGGGGGGGGGGGGCGCTTCAAGGGGGGTCACGCTTTCGGCGGGGGTCACGCTTCCGGCGGGGGTCATGCTTGTGTCGGGGGTCACGCTTCTGGCGGGGGTCACGCTTCTGGCAGGGGTGAAACCCTGGTCACGCTCATGGCGGGGGTGAAACCCTTCTGGGGGGTCACGCTTCTGGGCGGGTCACGCTTCGGGCGGGGGTCACGCTTCTTGGGGGGTCACGCTTCTGGCGGGGGTCACGCTTGTGGCGGGGGTCACGCTTGTGCCGGGGGTCACCCTTGTGGCGGGGGTTATGTTTGTGGCGGGGGTCATGCTTCTGGGGGGGGTCACGCTTCTGGGGGGGTCACGCTTTCGGCGGGGGTCACGCTTCCGGCGGGGGTCACCCTTGTGGCGGGGGTCACGCTTCCGGCGGGGGTCACGCTTCCGGCGGGGGTCACGCTTCTGGCGGGGGTCACCCTTTTGAGGGGGTCACGCTTCCGGCGTGGGTCATGCTTCTGGCGGGGGTCACGCTTCTGGGGGGGGGCCGCTTCTGGGGGGTCACGCTTTCAGCGGGGGTCACGCTTTTGGCGGGGGTCGCGCTTCCGGCGGGGGTCGCGCTTCCGGCGGGGGTCGCGCTTGTGGCGTAGGTCACGCTTCCGGCGGGGGTCATGCTTGTGGCGGGGGTCACGCTTGTGGCGGGGGTCACGCTTGTGGTGGGGGTCACGCTTCTGGCGGGGGTCACGGGGGGGGGGTCACGCTACTGGCGGGGGTCACGGTTCCGGCGGGGGTCATTCTTGTGGCGGGGGTCACGCTTCTGGGGGGGGGGGGCGCTTCAAGGGGGTCACGCTTTCGGCGGGGGTCACGCTTCCGGCGGGGTTCATGCTTGTGTCGGGGGTCACGCTTGTGGCGGGGGTCACGCTTCTGGCGGGGGTCACGCTTCTGGCAGGGGTGAAACCCTGGTCACGCTCATGGCGGGGGTGAAACCCTTCTGGGGGGTCACGCTTCTGGGCGGGTCAAGCTTCCGGCGGGGGTCACGCTTCTTGGGGGGTCACGCTTCTGGCGGGGGTCACGCTTGTGGCGGGGGTCACGCTTGTGCCGGGGGTCACCCTTGTGGCGGGGGTTATGCTTGTGGCGGGGGTCATGCTTCTGGGGGGGGTCACGCTTCTGGGGGGGTCACGCTTTCGGCGGGGGTCACGCTTCCGGCGGGGGTCACCCTTGTGGCGGGGGTCACGCTTCCGGCGGGGGTCACGCTTCCGGCGGGGGTCACGCTTCCGGAGGGGGTCATGCATGTGGCGGGGGTCACGCCTATGGGGGGGGGCCCGCTTCTGGGGGGGTCACGCTTTCGGCGGGGGTCACGCTTCTGGCGGGGGTCACGCTTCTGGCGGGGGTCACCCTTGTGGCGGGGGTCACGCTTGTGGCGGGGGTTATGCTTGTGGCGGGGGTCATGCTTCTGGGGGGGGTCACGCTTCTGGGGGGGTCACGTTTTCGGCGGGGGTCACGCTTCCGGCGGGGGTCACGTTTGTGGCGGGGGTCACCCTGGTGGCGGGGGTCATGCTTGTGGCGGGGGTCATGCTTGTGGCGGGGGTCACGCTTCGGGGGGGGTCACGCTTCCGGCGGGGGTCATGCTTCCGGCGGGGGTCACGCTTGTGGCGGGGGTCACGCTTCTGGCGGGGGTCACGCGGGGGGGGGGGTTCACTCTTCTGGCGGGGGTCACGCTTCCGGCGGGGGTCATGCTTGTGTCGGGGGTCACGCTTCTGGTTGGGGTCACGCTTCTGGGGGGTCACGCTTCTGGGGGGGTCACGCTTGTGGCTGGGGTCACGCTTGTGGTGGGGGTCACGCTTGTGGTGGGGGTCACGCTTCTGGTGGGGGTCACGCTTCTGGGGGGTCACGCTTCTGGCGGGGGACATGCTTGTGGTCGGTGGGGGTCAAGTCTGTGGCAGGGGTCACGCTTCTGGCGGGGGTCACGGTTTTGGCGGGGGTCACGCTTGTGGTGGGGGTCACGGTTGTGGCGGGGGTCACGCTTCTGGCGGGGGTCACGCTTCTGGCGGGGGTCACCCTTTTGGGGGGGTCACGCTTCTGGCGGGGGTCATGCTTCTGGCGGGGGTCACGGTTCTTGCGGGGGTCATGCTTGTGGTGGAGGTCACGCTTGTGGCGGGGGTCACGTTTGTGGCGGGGGTCACGCTTTTGGAGGGGGTCACGCTTCAGGCGGGGGGTGAAACCCTTCGGGGGGGGGTTCACGCTTCTGGGGGGGTCACGCTTCTGGCGGGGGTCACGCTTCCGGCGTGGGTCATGCTTGTGGCGGGGGTCACGCTTCTGGGGGGGGCCGCTTTTGGGGGGTCACGCTTTCAGCGGGGGTCACGCTTTCGGCGGGGGTCGCGCTTCCGGCGGGGGTCATGCTTGTGGCGGGGGTCACGCTTGTGGCGGGGGTCACGCTTGTGGCGGGGGTCACGCTTGTGGTGGGGGTCACGCTTCTGGCGGGGGTCACGCGGGGGGGGGGGGGTTCACTCTTCTGGCGGGGGTCACGGTTCCGGCGGGGGTCATTCTTGTGGCGGGGGTCACGCTTCTGGGGGGGGGGGCGCTTCTAGGGGGGTCACGCTTTCGGCGGGGGTCACGCTTCCGGCGGGGGTCATGCTTGTGTCGGGGGTCACGCTTCTGGCGGGGGTCACGCTTCTGGCAGGGGTGAAACCCTGGTCACGCTCATGGCGGGGGTGAAACCCTTCTGGGGGGTCACGCTTCTGGGCGGGTCACGCTTCCCGCGGGGGTCACGCTTCTTGGGGGGTCACGCTTCTGGCGGGGGTCACGCTTGTGGCGGGGGTCACGCTTGTGCCGGGGGTCACCCTTGTGGCGGGGGTTATGTTTGTGGCGGGGGTCATGCTTCTGGGGGGGGTCACGCTTCTGGGGGGGTCACGCTTTCGGCGGGGGTCACGCTTCCGGCGGGGGTCACCCTTGTGGCGGGGGTCACGCTTCCGGCGGGGGTCACGCTTCCGGCGGGGGTCACGCTTCCGGCGGGGGTCACGCTTCCGGCGGGGGTCACGCTTGTGGCGGGGGTCACGCCTCTGGGGGGGGCCCGCTTCTGGGGGGGTCACGCTTTCGGCGGGGGTCACGCTTTCGGCGGGGGTCACGCTTTCGGCGGGGGTCACGCTTTCGGCGGGGGTCACGCTTCCGGCGGGGTTCATGCTTGTGGCGGGGGTCACGCTTGTGGTGGGGGTCACGCTTCTGGCGGGGGTCACTCTTCAGGGGGGGGGTCGCGCTTCTGGCGGGGGTCACGCTTCCGGCGGGGGTCATGCTTGTGGCGGGGGTCACGCTTCTGGGGGGGGGCCCGCTTTGGGGGGGGTCACGTTTTCGGCGGGGGTCACGCTTCCGGCGGGGGTCATGCTTGTGGCGGCGGTCACGCTTGTGGCGGGGGTCACGCTTGTGGTGGGGGTCACGCTTCTGGCGGGGGCCACGCTTCTGGCGGGGGTCACGCTTCAGGCGAGGGTCACGCTTTTGGCGGGGGTGAAACCTTGGTCACGCTCATGGCGGGGGTGAAACCCTTCGGGGGGGGTTCACGCTTCTGGGGGGGGTCACGCTTCCGGCGGGGGTCACGCTTCCGGTGGGGGTCACGCTTCTTAGGGGGTCATGATTCCGGCGGGGGTCACGTTTGTGGCGGGGGTCACCCTTGTGGCGGGGGTCACCCTGGTGGCGAGGGTCACGCTTGTGGCGGGGGTCACGCTTCGGGGGGGGTCACGCTTCCGGGGGGGGTCACGCTTCCGGCGGGGGTCATGCTTCCGGCGGGGGTCACGCTTCTGGCGGGGGTCACCCTTCTGGGGGGTCTCGCTTCTGGCGGGGGTCACGCTTCTGGCGGGGGTCACGCTTGTGGCTGGGGTCACGCTTGTGGTGGGGGTCACGCTTGTGGTGGGGGTCACGCTTCTGGTGGGGGTCACGCTTCTGGGGGGTCACGCTTCTGGGGGGTCACGCTTCTGGGGGGGTCACGCTTCTGGCGGGGGTCACGCTTCTGGCGGGGGTCACTCTTGTGGCTGGGGTCACGCTTGTGGTGGGGGTCACGCTTCTGGTGGGGGTCACGCTTCTGGGGGGTCACGCTTCTGGCGGGGGTCACGCTTCTGGCGGGGGACATGCTTGTGGTCGGTGGGGGTCAAGTCTGTGGCAGGGGTCACGCTTCTGGCCGGGGTCACGGTTTTGGCAGGGGTCACGCTTGTGGTGGGGGTCACGGTTGTGGCGGGGGTCACGCTTCTGGCGGGGGTCACCCTTTTGGGGGGGTCACGCTTCTGGCGGGGGTCATGCTTCTGGCGGTGGTCACGGTTCTTGCGGGGGTCATGCTTGTGGTGGGGGTCACGCTTGTGGCGGGGGTCACGTTTGTGGCGGGGGTCACGCTTTTGGAGGGGGTCACGCTTCTGGCGGGGGGTGAAACCCTTCGGGGGGGGTTCACGCTTCTGGGGGGGGTCACGCTTCTGGGGGGGTCACGCTTCTGGCGGGGGTCACGCTTCCGGCGTGGGTCATGCTTCTGGGGGGGGCCGCTTCTGGGGGGTCACGCTTTCAGCGGGGGTCACGCTTTCGGCGGGGGTCGCGCTTCCGGCGGGGGTCATGCGTGTGGCGTAGTTCACGCTTGTGGCGGGGGTCACGCTTGTGGCGGGGGTCACGCTTGTGGCGGGGGTCACGCTTGTGGCGGGGGTCACGCTTCTGGGGGGGGTCACGCTTCTGGCGGGGGTCACGCTTGTGGCGGGGGTCACGCTTGTGGCGGGGGTCACGCTTCCGGCGGGGGTCACGTTTCCGGCCGGGGTCACGTTTGAGGCGGAGGTCACGCTTCTGGCGGGGGTCACGCTTTCGGCGGGGGTCACGCTTCCGGCGGGGGTCACGCTTGTGGCGGGGTCACGCTTCCGGCGGGGGTCACGTTTGTGGCGGGGGTCACGCGATCAGCGGGGGTCACGCTTCCGGCGGGGGTCACGCTTCTGGCGGGGCTGAAACACTTCGGGGGGGGGGGGTTACGCTTTCGGCGGGGGTAATGCTTTCGGCGGGGGTTACGCTTCTGGCGGGGGTCACGCTTCTGGCGGGGGTCACGCTTCTGGCGGGGGTGGCGGGGGTCACGCTTCTGGGGGGGGGGGTCACGCTTCTGGCGGGGGTCACGCTTCTGGGAGGGTCACGCTTCTGGGGGGGTCACGCTTCTGGGGGCGTCACGCTTCTGGGGGTGTCACGCTTCTGGGGGCGTCACGCTTCTGGCGGGGGTCACGCTTCTGAGTGGGGTCACGCTTTCGGCGGGGGTCACGCTTCTGGGGGAGGTCACGCTTCTGGCGGGGGGCATGCTTTTGGGCTAACAGCACAAGCAGCAAACAACTCAGCAACAACAATGTTGTGGCATATTGGGGAGGAGAGGGGGGGAAGGGGGGAAGGGGGAAAGGGGAGAGGCAGCGGTGGTAGCAACAACAAGACTGTATGGCCGTTAGCAACCAGTGCAGTAGCAGAAGCACTGGCAACCTGAGAAGCATCAACGACAAGAAGCAGCAGCAGCAGCAGAAGCAGCCCCAAGTCAAGCGCCGATAGCAGCTCATGTTCAAAACAGTATGCTGGCCAGCCGTGGGGCTGGGAAGCGGCGGGACTGGGAAGTTGGTCGGAGGGGGATCCATGGGCTCTTCACGCCTTCACCCAAGGCAGCAGGGACGCATGTCACTAGGGTAATACCTGGTGCCTCTGGCTAGTGCAACCTGGCCACATACCAGATTCACCACAACCAGAATCAGCCAATGCAGCAACCCGCAGCAGCGTGGTGGGTCAGCAGCAACAGCAGCAGCAGCAGCATGTGGCAAGCACAGGCTAGGTGGTGATGATGGAAGAGACACAAATCACGGTGGAGCATCTGCAGCTTGTGGGAGATAGAGAGGTTTACGGGAGGAGACCGTGAGTTGTTCTCCAGCGTGGGGTTGTGGAAAGGGTTCCTTGGTAAGCAGCTTGTGATACATGGTGCTGTTATCATGGCCTGGTAGCAACAGATTGAGCAGTCGAGTTTAAGATTAGGGTTTAGGGTGAACCCTAAACCTTAAACCTCTATGCTCCAAACCCTAATGCTGCCGCTAACATGGCCTAGTAGCAACAGCTCAGAGTTGCCAAGCAGCAGTGCCAGCCAAGAACCAGCCTCAATGCAGCAAAGCGGCAGTAGCAGGCTGGTGGGAGGGCAGGTGGGAGGGGAGTTCAGCAGAAGAGGCAGGCAGAAACTGGAGCAGCAGCACAGCAGAGCAGCAGTAGCAGCAGCAGTGCCAGCCAAGACCTAGCTTCAGCACAGCAGAGCAGCAGCAGTAGTAGCAGCAGCATTGCCAGCTAAGACCTAGCCTCAGCACAGCAGAGCAGCAGCAGCAGCAGCAGTGCCAGCCATGACCTAGCCTTAGCACAGCAGAGCAGCAGCAGCAGCAGCAGCAGCCAGGCAGGAGGGCAGGCATACAATGACTCGGTGCAGCTTGGCCAGAAGAGGGATTGCTGGGGCTGTTTGCTGCTTCTTGTCTCATTGCTGCAGCACTGAGCACCAGCTGGGGAGAAACAGCAGCTATGGCAGCGCCCAGCGCGGCCCCTGCTTCTGCAGCTGCTATTCAGGGTGCTGCTGGACCAGGGTTAAGGGTTTAGGGTTCTCAGAGTGCTGCTGGACCAGGGTTTAGGGTTTTCAGGGTGCTGCTGGCCCCGGACCTGGGTGCTGCTGGATCAGGGTTTAGGGTCTAGAGTTTTCAGGGTGTTGCTGACCCAGGACCAGGGTGCTGCTGGACCATGAGCACATGGAGGGAGGAGCTTTAGTGAGCACTGCTGCTGCGGCTAGAGGGTTCCTTCTCAGATGGTATACCCTCAAACTGGCACACGGCCTCAAGCGGCAATGCTTGCCACAATATGGGATCCCACAGAGTCAATGATGCTGCTGCTGCTGGTTGATGATGAAAACAAAGTGTCGGGGAAAGAGCTGCTGCAGTATGGGTTACTGGCTGCAGCTGCAAGAAGGTGAGAAGTAGGTATGACTGTATGAGTCAACAGGAATAACTATAAAGGCATTATAATCATACATGTAAAATACAACTACTGTTAGTTGAGATCAGAGACGTGCTTCATGTGCCTTGATCTCAACTGACAGTACGTGAATCCTTATATGACGACACCCGAAGGTTTCAGGATGCTGGTTAAGAATAGACGAATTATACCAGACTTGAGCTTCGATCAAAAGTTGGATCCGACTATCCCTCATGAGATTATGATCATTGGCTGCTGCACCTTTCAGCTAGTTGCCTCAGGGTGTTGCTGCTGCAGCCTGGCAACTCTGCAACCCAGAGGAAGAAACTGAGAGAACTACGCTGGCAGAAAAAGAGGAAATCCCTTCTTGCATACGCTAAGGGAGTGGTATGTTACCTAATATAGATAAGCCTACTACCATTGTGAACCCAGAAGACATAAGCAGATGGGTAAATTACCAACCGGCAAATGTAATCTGGGTGGATGCGTGTGTCTGCAGATATGCGGATCGAGGTGACGCTCCTTATGACCTCTAGTGGTAACCCGTAGCTGCAGCATTTTCCCATTTGGTCTCTTCCCATGCTCTTCATTAGTTGCTGATCAACTACGGACCAAGAGTTGCTATCACAGCAAGAGCTCCAGCGACAGCTGGTACTTGCTGGGGGTATTGCAGTTGGACTAGTGGTGGCATACTTGGTCCTGTTCAGTTACCACCTAGACCTTGGACCTTGGACCCGAGTTACGGACCAACCCATTCACTGACAGCCCACAAGCATGTCTGCCTGTACCTTAAATGGTACGTGGGAAACGCTCATGCAGCTCTCACCTGCTTGAAGGTAGCATCTTATGCTTCTTGTTCCTGCAGCTGGTAGTTGGTCGTCAGGGCCTTTGGGTCCACTGCCCACCATGTTGGGTCCTGGTAGAAGCTCAGGCTGGGCTGCTGCAAGCTAGAGTGATTCTGCATGATCTTCCTGCTGCTGCTGCGATTAGTGAGCTGGATCACTATCCATAGGTGGCCTCCTTGCTTCATGTTTAGCTTGACTGCAATGAGTGCACACAAACTTAACATGAGGCAGGGGGGCTAATAAAGAATGCAGATGTAGACCTGCTGCAGGCTGAAAACTAGGAGAACGTGTATCCAGGACATCCTTGTCCTGTGTCGTTTGCACTCAAGGAGGGATGAATGGTGTAGATAGTCTTGGTATCCAGCCCTACCTCCGTGCATACTCCTCGTGTATTGCATTCAAGGCCACTGCTTGGCGGGTGGGAAGGCTGGACATGGCAGTACAGTACAGCAAACACCTTAAAGCCTAATGTTATCGACCCTAATAATAAAAGGTAACTAGGCGTAGCCTAAACCCCTGACCCTAAACACTATAGGCTCGTCAATTGTGATTTCCAGCTGGTTGCAGGGTTGTGAGAGACCTAGTGAGGAATCTATGGCAGAGCCTCCCAGTCACTTTACTTTAAGTGCCTAGCTGCTTTCTGGATTGCTTCCCTGGGAAAGCAGCAGGCACATATGCTGTTGTTGCGGCTGCTAATCTTGACACTCACTGCCGGTGCTCCTCCTAGTGCGCCTTCCCCCGCAGCTGGTGCTGCTGCTGGTGGTTGTAATGGTGTGATGTTCAAGTCGCTGCTGCACATTTGCTTCTGTGTCTCTGTTCTAGCAGCTGAAACGAATGGTTTGAGCTACAACCAGCTATGATTGTTGTGAGCCTGGCGTGGCTGTGCATCACCAGCTTCTTGCTGGCATTCCGTTGGCAGCATGGACCATACACCAGTTGACACCCCAAGAATTGTACCCGCCATGCTATCTTGGAACTGCTCCTGCAAATTTGACTTGCATAAGAGTAACAAAGAGCTGCTTCAGAAGTAGCAGCTCAAAAGCCACATGGGCAGAAATAAAGTAGCAGCTCAAAGCCACAGGAGCAGAAGGCTTTAGATATATTTCTGCCTTTCGAGGCTGTAGCTTCTAGGGAGTCAGGCCCTGGTCCACTCCCCACTCCCTTTTGCTCCTCACTGATAGAATGAAGTTCATGCCAGGCTGCTGCAAGCCAAAGTAAGTCTTCAGCGGCTTTCTGGTGAGATTATTTGAGTGAGCTAGACCACCCAGAGGCTGCATACCTCCTTGTTTCCATGTTGTGGGTTTGCGTGCACTTGTGAAAGGATGCGAAGGTAGCTGTTCTGCAGTCTCCATGATGGTGCGGAGTTGGGCTCCATGTTGAGACTGCGTCAGTATGCCCTGTCCATGGTGTGCTCTGAATGGAGGCACAAAGTGATAGGCACATAGGCGTAATCCACAGCAAGCGCAATGTGGTATCCATCAATACATGAAGCACTTGGCTGTCATTTGTGCAATGCAAAGTGCTAGCTCATCAGAAACATGGAAATTGCGATGCTGGTGTTTACAACCCCGTTGCCGGTGTTGCTGATGAAACCAACACCATTGCTGGTGGCAACCAGGGCAACGGAGCTGCCAACCACAGCCCCCGCCACCCTGATGGCAATTATGGTTGAGACCTGAACCCGACTCTAGTAAGGATTATGGCTTACACTCGTGTTTGTATACACAGGTACTAGTGCCTCTGCCCACAATACTAGGTTGACCACAATCACCAGGATCAGCTGATACAGCAGCAGATGCAGGAGCCAGGAGCAGCAGGCGTCAGTATGGCTGTTCAGGAGCAGCAGAACCAGGGTTTAGGGTTTCAGGGTGCTGCTGGACCAGGGTTTACTGTTAAAGGGTGCTGCAGGACCAGAATCAGGGTTTAGGGTTTCAGGGTGCTGCTGGACCAGGGTTTACTGTTAAAGGGTGCTGCAGGACCAGAACCAGGGTTTAGGGTTTCAGAGTGCTGCTGGACCAGGGTTTACTGTTAAAGGGTGCTGCAGGACCAGAACCAGGGTTTAGGGTTTCAGAGTGCTGCTGGACCTGGGTTTACGGTTTAGGGTTCTCAGGGTAGTGGTGGACCAGGAGAACATGGAGGGAGGGCTGGGGGATCACCACCGCAGCTGCAGCTAGAAGGTTCCTTGTCAGATAACATACCCTAAGATGGCACACGGTGCTAGGCGGCACGTCGACTTGCCAAGATATGGGACCCCGTACAGTCAGCGATGCTGTAGGGATGACATGCGAGGGTGCTACAATGCCTAGCAGCACTGTGGGGGCGGAAAAGCTTGTGCCGATGGTGCTGCAAGCCCTGCTGCTGGTCGGGGAGCCAGGGT